>LS521840.1:209156-228248 GCA_900490845.1 Pristionchus japonicus
CATAAACCCCTTTTTGAATTCCTCTCGTCATGCCGGTTCCATCTGTCTAAGTCGTGCTGCCCGGAAACGCCTGTGCGAAAAGTTTGCATTTTCAAGGCAACGAAATTTTCAAATGAAAAATGAAGTGGACAGGCGTGATCAGCGTCAAATTCCACCCCGGGAACCACACTGGCTTAATTTCAGCGACATCGAGAGCCGCGGAATCCCTCAAACCCCGATATCGACGTGACGGCTTCTGGAGCCAAAATAGGCCCAAAATGAAAAATGAGCAAGTCCATCGTCCTCAGCATCCCTAGGAACCCCAAAACACAGATATTCAGGGAACCGACTTTTTTGAGCTGTGCCAGCCTTTGCTCGACTCTCTCGCAAACGGCCTCATATGGTTGTTTGACTGTTGTCGTTGATGCTGATGCTGCGACTGATGACTGATGCGTGAACTTTTTGGGCGATGATCTCTCGCAAGAAATAGTAATCCATCAGTGACTAATTCCCTTCCAGATTCGTTCACTTCTCGATGAGCCATTCGCCATCGACCGTATCCCCACCACCCTCTATCGTACCCCATATTTATCGATTCATTACCGTACTCCCTTCTTATTGTGCAGTACCCCCTCTCGCAATTGTATGGCATTGCCGCTTACCGTAGCACCTTGAGTAGCCCGTTTCCCTCCCAGTGAGCTAGGCTCCCCAACAAATAGTTAAACCGAATAAACTCTATGATGGTGATGAGTCGTGTCGTTGTCCTTTCTCGAGCATGAATGGAATTTGATGGGAGATTACGGTAGGTTAATCTTTGATCACAAACAAGATGTTTATGAACGATGCTGTGGTTTTTAATCCCCAGCACTTGGACAATGAGAGTAGAGAGGGGGGAATGTCTATCAAAATTGTTTCGATGAAATTGACGGCTCTCTTCTCCCTCTGTCGAGAGGTGACCGACTACACTTATCCAACCAGGCCTTACTATTACTACCGTAACCCTACCGTAGCCTCATAAACTATCGTATCCTCATCGTGCCTACCGTATCACGCTGCAGTCATACGATTGCACCGAAATTGGACAGCGAGCTGGGTCGGCTCATGTCACGGCTTTTCCGATTCGTACTCCGTCCGTTCGGGGCGCACTCAATGAGAAGCGAGGAAGACAATTGTCGCTCCTAGAGTAAATGTAAGTAGAAGCATGTTGTGATATCGGTTTGCTTGAGCACTGCAAAACATTTATATTTCAAAAGTGGATGAACTTTGAACATTTGTAAACGACGAAATTGAATAAAATGTGTCCATCCTGAACATTTTTTGATCCTTCGAGTATAATACAGCCAGTTTGGCTGTTTTCTGCAAAAAAGAAAGAGAAATGTTAGGTGATAAATAAATATAATTAGATAAATACTCAATCACGAAACTGACACATCGAACTATTGTGCAATAGCGTTTGAATTCCCGCATTTTCACTGGTTCCCACAAGCTCGTTCTATACCGCTTCCCAATGTTTTCTCAATTTTATTTTTGTGATTTTTCGTTTTTCTCTCGTGTTTGATGTTGTTTTCTAGTGATTTTTTTGATAAACAACTCCCGCCGCGCTCCTCAGCCCTCCCATCATGCGTTAGACGTCTAAACTCAATCACTCGCCCTCTATTTCGTCAATCACTGTCCTTTCATGACGCAATTTTCATATTTTCGAGTTTTACCATGTTAAAAACCAATACTGTCGCCGTTTTTGCTCAACACTATGCATTTCGAGTCTTCTCTTCCTCAGTTTTGGTATTATTTGCCCCTTTTGAATTACTGTAATTAGGAGTGTTTCGCGTGCTTTAATTATTGGTCCGTGCTGCTTTGCTGGTCGTGATATCGATAGCTGCTTTTTCAGTACTTCCACTCGACGATGTCGCGTCAAGCAAAGGCTGTTGTAGAGGATGTAAAGGTAAATATTTGTTTTTCGTCGCTTTGATTTTACTCTTAAAATGCCAAAACCCATTCACTTCAACTACCTTGCTCATTTTTCGGTGTTCACGTTTTTGACATTTTTGACATATTGACCGTGTTCAGGATGCGAAACCAACCTCGCTCGAGGAGGCTTTGAAGGAGGAGAAGAAGAAGATCGGGGCTGTGAAGAAGGAAGCTGAGAAACTGGTGAGCTTGATGCACTGTAAAGTTGCGATTTTTTTGTAAACGAACTATTTTTGTATTTCATCAAAAACGATCAGGATTTTGATCAAAATCGAAACTGATCTCGACTTCATTAAAACGAAATTGCTCTCGAATTCGTCAAAACGAAACTGATTTTGATTTTTACTGAAAACGGAACTGATCTTGAATGACTGATAATAAGCCCCTTTCCAGGTACAGAAGGATGTGGAGAACGCGCAAATCAGCCACATGCAGCTGCTCCTCAGAGCATCTTCGGATTCTCAGGCTCCGTCCGAGCTGATCTGTGCTTCTCTGATGAAGAACGGAGGTGTAGAGGAACTCGAAAACCTCCACTGGGTAGCCATGATGGAAAGCGTCCGTGAGAGACTGCATCTCCCCACCACTGTGCAGGGAGGACCGTTGGAGACGATGGAGACCATCCTCAAGGCTATCGATCCCGAGGTACCGACCACGACATTCTTCTGTTTTCCGCTATCTCTTTCTTCTGTGTTGTAAGCACTGGTTGAATACTGGCATGAATAGAATCTTTCAGGGCACCCTCATGCCGCGCATGAAGTGTGCTCTGACGTGCAATGGCTGCGAATCTGAGCTGGAGGTCGGCTTCCCGAGGACCAATCGAGTGATCTGCCTCTCTGACGTCTTCTCCGCCGAGGATGTGAAGAATAAGATCGATGATCACGTCAAGAAGCAGTTGTATAATGATCGCGACGAGCACGAGATGGGTTGCTACACCAAAGCGACGACTCTCGACGTGATCGATGCCGAGGTATGGTTCTTCTTACAGTTTCAGAGCAGTATCGTTTCCTCTTATCACTCAAAACACTACTGTTTCTCTTACTGCAACCAAAACAGTTCCGTTTTGTGCCACTTTCACTAAATCAGTGCCGTTTTCTCCACTGTAACCAGATCAGTACCGTTTCGACATTACCCTCCCTAATTTTTTTGCCTATCTACCCTCTCTAAATCGGCACTGTTTCCTAGCACACGTACTTCCCGCCCACGCTCTTCGTCGGCAACGCGATCAACGATGCAGCCACCGTGCACAAGGAGACTCCCCTATTCTTAACTCTCGACTTCGGAAGAGGTTAGTACTTAAAGGAACCTTCAATCAAGATATTAGGGTCATTGGGCAATCAGGACATAAGACAATCTCGAAAATTTGAAATCTTAATGGGAACGTTTGAAATAATGGACCTCTTTCAGCCCCGACCGCTCGCTACTCGATCTCTATGGCGCTCCAAGCGGAGATGCGTACCTGCTGCGCCTGCTCCTACAGATGCGAAAAGGATGTGAAGTACTCGCTCTGGACGAAGAATGAGCACAAGTGGACGGTCCACGGTGAAGATGGAAGCGTGATCGAGAAGGACGAGCTGGACAAGCAGAGTTATCTCAAGCACTACGCTGTGCTCGTCTTCCAGAAGGAGCACTGAAGGATTCGTTATGTTGTTCATGTTGATCTCTCGATAAATGTTGTTGAAAAAGTGGTGCAGTAGATCAAATTCGTTTTCACACTCTAGCGCTTGACATGGGGGGAAGAGCATAAACACCTTCAAGTACCAGTTACCGAGAACGATCTACTTCCAACGGTCAATATACTTTTCGTGTCGTCACTATCCACGCGAAACCTTCCAATTTCACCGACAGAGCAATTAAAACGATACCGTTTTATCACATCACACAAAACGGTACCGTTTTCTCCACTTCGACTGAAAAAATGCCGTTCTCGACGCCACTCTTCCACGCTTGGCGTTTGCGAGACCGCGCGAGTAAAGAGGAGGGTGAAACCGATTGGCTTATATCAAAAACGAAAAAGTTCTTGTTTTTCCTTGAAAATGAGATTGATCTCAGCTTCATCAAAACGAAGCTGATTTCGGTTTTCATCAAAACGATATCGTTTTTGGAGAAAAATATTACCTTTCGCAGGCGAACAAGGTGGCCGCCAAGGTGAAACAAGAAAGAATCAGCCTCGTGTTGTCGAGGACATGCGCCGACTCGACGACTCTAAATCTTGTTGAAAAGATGTCAGATCACATTGGTTTTTAAATTCTGTCGCTTGACATGAAATGTCCAATCTACTGGAAGGGAAGGCAACGACCGTACCTGTGAGTCGTCTACTACCAATGGCCAGTTTCTCCTCCCATTTCGTTATTATCCACGTCTAACTGTCCAATTTCATCGGCAAAGCAGTTAAAACGGTCCCGTTTTATCACATCACATAAAACGGTACCGGTTTTGTCAACTTAAACTTATAAACCATAGATGTGAGATGCATCTCTTCCCCGCTTGGCGTTTGCGAGAGCGCTGCTTGTAAAGAAGAGGGTGGCAAACGATAGAATTATATCAAAATCGAAACAGTTCTTGTTTTTCATCGAAAACGAGTTTGATCTCGACTTCATCAAAAACGAAACTGATCTCGAGAAGTATTTGGTGAACTTTTCACAGGCGAAGAAGGATGCCGAGATCTGTCTGACTAATCAGAGATTGTGATAAGTGACTAGAGCTTTTCGATTTATCGTTCCTCGCTACTTGGCGTAGTACGCTCGCTCTATTTCTCATTTTATCAGGACGGAAAGGGACGAAATGGTGCTGACGTGTTCAATCTCATCTCTCTCTCTCTTTTCTCCTTCAATCGCTGACTGACTCACCTCATTTGCTCATTTTGGTATCTCGTGTTGTACATTTTCAACTATTTTTGATCAAGTACCCCTCTTTCAGGGCCCTACATGCCTTCTTCGTTTCAAATTTGATCGAAAAACATCAGAAATGAATAGACAAGATAAAAAAATGGTGAGATTTACGCTATTGTGTTTTCACAATCTCAATCGATCCTGCAATGTGTACTGTACACTCGATATTTCAGGAAGCACCGGGCAACATTTTCTCATTGAAGTTTGAGCACCTAATTGTGGTCACTATTCAAGAATGAGATTCAGAATGGCTTGGTCCTAACTGTGAACAACTTCTCAACCGTCTACCGTCCCAATGACGACAGACAACCGAGCAAGATTACGTGAATATTGTGAATGATTGTGAATAAAGAGTCAACCAGAATTCTCGTTCATCGTGAATGTACAGTCAGTGATCACAATCATTCTCCAATTCTTATCTCTGATCACACAAAACCATTCCTACGCAGCAAGAGAGCAATAGGAAAAAGTGTCCTTCACATTAACCTCTCCTCTTTTCGTTTCTCCTCTCTCGCTCGGCCATTCTGTCATTGAGCACACTCATCCTCTCTCCTCTCTCACTTCTTGCTCAAGAACTGCGATGCAATGACGTGTCCTTTTCCTTTTCTCTGACGTGGTTCAATGTTGATTTGTTGATGAAGTAGTCTATTTCAGGGCCCTACATGCCTCTCATCACTCGTTTATCGATCGATTAGAAACTAGAAATGAAGAAATGAATGGTGAGTTATTCGCACTATGAATTTATCTTTAACAAGAATTTCCAGCCTCCGCTATCTTCTGTAGTTATCGCTAAGGAGTCGTTCAACAAATTCGTCAGTATATGATACCTTGATGAAAATAAGGAACATCAAAATCTCAGAGGCACAAACCGGAAAGTCCAGTGTATGAAAGGTTGAGTGTGTGTACAGACTGTGTTTTGGGCATGTCATTTTGAATAAATGAAATATTCTCCCTTTCGCGGATCTTTGGTTTCACGTGTACAACCATGAAGACTATCTCTTCTGACTGCCTTTGCACGTTGTTATCTCTGAGCATGCTCACCTTTTCGTTCTCCCACATCTTTACTTTCTCTCATCAGCAAGAGTGGCCCTTTTTTACTTTTTCGTGCCCTCTCTGTTTAGAAAGCAAACGGCTCTTTCTCGGATCTCACCGAACTTTTCCGATCTGAGCGCAAAATTGTTGTGACTTTCTTTGGTTCTCCTAATTCCGCATTCTCTTTCAACAGTTAGGCAAAGCTAGAGAGTCCGGTGAAACAAGTCGAATAGGATCCTCTTACATTCCCACCAGTCAGAATGTGAGGAGTGGTGACAGCATTTCGATTCAACACTTCTCTCGTCTTCTCTAAGTATACTCGTAGCTTTTTATTGCGTCGGAAAGGGACGAAAGTGTGCTCACGTATTCACTCTCATCTCTCTCTCCCTCCCTCTTTCCCTAACCACTGCTCCTTTCGCATCACGCATTGAAGCGTTCTTACTGTTTTGTGCCTTTTATTCATTTATACTCAGGGCCCTGCACGCTCTCTACAACTCGAAAATTCTCAATGTGAAACGAATCAGCACTAATGGTACATTCTCGCCTTTTTTCGGTGTCAGTTTGGCTATGCTCAAGCAATTGATTGAGTTCAGGAAACGAAACGAATCATCGTCGTATTCCGGACGAGTTGCGTGGATTTGAACCATCACATATTGCTAGAAGTCAAATCAAGGGAACTCAACCAAACGCGACTCGCTAAGCCTTCTAATAATATAATTCACGCAGTTCAATAATAGAATATGATGTAGTAAACGCCACTATTCATCCCAATTTGTAATTTGAATAAAGATGTAAGATGGTAAATATGTGGAGAGAACTTTCGGCAAGATTGTTCACAGAATGAGACAGTATTTCTTCGTAGTGTCATGCGCCCCTCCTTCTCCCCTTCTTCATTCGTCAATCTCTCGTCTTTCTATGGTTACATTCAGACTCATTCTATGTTTATTAGAGTTCGAAATGCGGATAATCGTCTCTCCATTTCACGCACTCTCTCGTCTCTCTAACAGGTGAGAGAGTGTGTAAAATGAAGAGACGGCGACCCGTATTTCGCACTCTAATGTTTATGTAACAGCCTGTGAGAGTGTGCTGACGTGTTCATTCTTCTTCATTCCCATTCCCTCTCGCTGACTAACTGTTCTCACTACATTTCTATCGGCATTTTGTGTCTTTCTCGTCCAAATTTTACACATTTTGGCAGCTTCTCAATTTTCTCACTTGATTTCAGGGCCCTACACGCCTTCATTCTATCGAATTTGATTTTAATAAGCCTAGTGTATGAAGAAATTGCAAATGGTGAAGATGTTTGGATGATAAATGAACTATACAACACATTATTTCAGAATGCACTGAGACTAAGCAAATATGTAAAATGAAATTGATCAACTATGAATTCGGAAGGATCTTCAAATATTACAATGGAGAAAGGTTGAATAGTTTCTGGGTTTTAACGATCCGTTTTATTATAATTCACTTGGCTAAGATAATGTTTCAATGACCTATAATGGATGGATTGTCAGAGAAAAATTGATTATCGTAAGCATCTTCTCGGAATTTTGTATATATTTCGCCCATTTACAGGATTCATCTCCTTTGAACCATGAAGATACTCAGGACTCTTCTAACTCATCGACGATATCACGGACAATCATACAAGAACGGCCTATTGAAGGATCCGAGATTTATGCTTACTGAATAAAAATATTCCACCGCATTCGTTGAAGGGATTGGTTCCTAACGAAGGGAGTAAGGCGACACTCAGAAACCTTTCTCGATTATGTGTCTCCTCCCTCACTCGAAGTTCAGGAGGGATGGAAAGGAGAACTGTTACACTGTTGCGTCTATCATCATTTTCTCTTCCAATCTTCCTATCTTTCTCTTCGACTTCTTTCTATCTCGACTATAGTTGCCACTCTGCTAGTTCGTTTCATTGTTTTCTGCAAATTGGCGTTATTGCATTGAATGGTTATCAAATAAGGCACCTTGCAGGACCCTACGTGCCCTCTTCTTCTCATTATTGATTCGATAAAGCAAGACACATCAAAATGATACAAAAGTAAGATTCCAACAATTACTAACAGTTTTTATAACTATCAGAAGCAATGCACACAGTCAGGCTGAATTCAACTGAATTCGAGAAATCTTCTGGAATTCGATTTCGGTCGATTCACAAACTCTTCTGGATCGTCAAAACGTAGAAGCTTGACCATCTAGCCAGATGTCCGTCCTTCACATGAGACAGTCGTGTAATGACATTGGCCTGTTGAGAGCAAGAAAGTAGAGAGATGGTGGGTGTACGGACAAAGCCACCTGTGAATCACTGTCAGAGAGCTTGGCTCCTTGGATCACTGATCTATTGCCATGGGTTGTGCAATCTGATGATTATCTGATGATTCATGAGGGCGGAGTCAACAGCCTGTGAGCCGTGGCACGGAAGGGAGATTAGCAAGGAACTATTAGGATATGAGTGTACTCCACGTTCGATCATGGATGGAAATCATTGTTCTTGCACCTTTGACAATATGAACAAAAAATTGTCATCTGCTTTTGCTGATGTTTTGAGGAGCAATTGTTCAGCGAAAAGCCTCTAGAAATTTCTCCTCACATTGAAAGCTTCGTTGTGATTCATTTGTATGCTTTCTTCCCTTTCCTCTCTTTTTTCTTTCCGGCGAAGATTGCTCATTCCTATCTTTCTCCCCTTTCTCCGTTGCTCGCTACAATGACTTGTTTTAGGATTTTTACCCTTGTTGCAAAACGTCTTTACAGGATCCTACACATCTTTTTGTTTGATGATTAAATTTACAAAGCAGCAAAAAACGATAACGAAGGTGAGGTTTTCTCTCTCTATCGTTAGTATCTGACATATGATATTACTAAACAATATCTTAGTATTTGCAGGTGAAGGAATTCGTGCAGTGATTGCGCTAGTACGCATCCCAACATTCCTCTAGTGGCCTGAGAAAAACAATCGAAATGAAGACCAGAAATGGATTAGGCATTCAATCGCGCATCCATCGTGTTCGGCGAATGCAAGAAAAAGCTTTGCTGCATACAGAAGTCTATAATGTTGAAATAATAATATTTGACCAGTTTCTCGTTCGAAATGCAATCAGATTGCATGCATTCTCAAGCTTCCTTTACATTTCAAACATTTGTCCCTCTCTGTCGACTGTGCGAGCGGAAAGCAAAATGTGATGGAAACTCCTCTCTCTTTCTCGTTGTATAGAAGAAAAACTGTCATTCCTCTTCTTCTCTTCTCCTCTCACTATGCAATGATGATGAATCTTTCGTTGCTTCTGCCTTTCCGTTTCTCTTTTTTTCCTTTCATTCCTTCATGTCGTTGTTGGTCGTGATTGCACTGTTTGATTTTCCCTATTCCTGGTTGATTCAAATTTCTTTCAGGCCCCTACACGTCCTCCACTTGTACTACATATTTCCTCGAGAAGGTCAAAATGCTACTGAAAATCGGTTTGTGAGAATTGTATTCGTCTCGTTTCTCGACATAAATATATTCAGAAATGATAACAATGTGCTACAATCAAGTTCGAATCCGGAAATAAACAGAATCAATCAAATCGAAGACTAATAAAAGAAGAAATGGCACAAACGGAATCCCTAGATCATTATTGCCGAAGAGTGCTTCGGATTGTGAATTCAGCCTATCTTATTGGTCATCGTGAATACTGTCCTTACTTTGGTTGAGTATGAGGTAGTTCATGTAGCAACGCTTCATCACAAAGAGAGAATTGGATAAAGATGCAATCTGATTAACTGATACCGTTGAAGTCCGAAATCGTGTAGTTTCGATAAGATTCTTTCTCCGTTCCTCACTTCTTCTTCTTTACGCTCGATCAATTTCGGTGTTTATCACCGTCAACGTGGCGAAATGTGTCCCTCTCGCCTCCACCTCTCCCTTTCCACGCCTATCTTCTGTTACTTTTGATGCACATTCGCTCTGCTTTTTCGAGTTTAAACTTCGAAACTGTTGTTCAAATAGGTACTGTCTCTTTCAGGGTTCTACATGCCTTCTCTTTCTCAAAGTTTGGATAACATTAAGAAAAGTTAATAATCGACAAACGGTGAGAATTTATTGGTTTCCAAAGTACCGTGAATCAGGGCTGTGCAAATATTACGGTCTCTCACTCTGCATTCTCTCACTCTCGTGTGCTCTCTCGCTTTCTCTGACCGGCGAGAGAGCATTGCGAAATGAGAGACCGTAAAATGGAT
Source organism: Pristionchus japonicus (assembly GCA_900490845.1). NCBI lineage: Eukaryota > Metazoa > Nematoda > Chromadorea > Rhabditida > Neodiplogasteridae > Pristionchus > Pristionchus japonicus. Next base: position 219,248 of record LS521840.1, read on the forward strand.
GATGTATTCTCCTTACGCAATAGTCAGATTCTTTTTACAGAGTTCACACCACGGCTAATTCAGTTCGTAGCATACGATTCTGTCTTGCCAAAATGAAGGATGCAAAGAACGATGGGTCACCTAGCCATAAACCCCAGATTCATCAAAGAGCTTGAATAAAGGAATTGTATACACTGTTACGTGAATTGATGTTACAGTAATAAGAGAATACGAAGGTATACAACTATTCATTTGGTATCTCTGAATGCGCTCCAACCTCTCACTGTTATATTTCCTAGTAATGTATTGCTGGGCGCTGCTCTCACAACACAATGGAAGGAATTTTCTCGATAGTGCAGTGACCAATCACTCCCTCTTATCGGAGTGCACACTCCACGCGTCATCTTCATCGCAATTTCTCCGCTCATGTCTCTCTTTCAGGCGGAGAAGAGTCACTCGTTCTATCTCACCGGTCAGAGAGCAAGCGGAATGTGGATTCATCTGATCAACTGTCCTTTCCACCGATTCCTCTGACTCCATTCGTCTCCCTCGCTGATTTTCTCTGCTCGTACTCCCATGCTACCTCACTCTGACTCACCAACGAGAGATCGTGCGGATTGGTGAGATCCGCCCGAGAGTCTCGCTGATTATCAGTGTAAAGTGAAGGGCTGGTGACGTGTCCACTCGCATTTCTCGATTGCTCTGCCTCACTTCCCTCTAACTACTTTGACCACTCTTTCCGCCCCGATTATTGCAGTTTTTAATGAATTTTCCACCAAATTGTCCCATTTCAGAGCTCTACATGCTCTCACTTGTTCGAGATGATCGATAAATGATGACCTAATCGTCAACAAGCGGAGAAAATTGCACGTTTACTTAATGATTTGAATGTAGGATGGTCATTTCGATCCCTAAAATCGGTCATGAATGCATGAACTAGCGACAATTCAGTAGCAATGATTTACATTTGCAGAGAAAGACGCAATAAATGGCGTGTCATGCACATCAGAGCGTACTCGTAATAAATTAGTTTAAAAAAATAAAGTTTAAAAAAATTAAAAAAACCAAAGTCCATTTGCAGATTGCCTCCCGAGCCTGAAAAAAAGCATGGAAAGTTGATCGTCACGAGCATAAACGGCAGAGGCGAGCGAGATATGTGTGAGTTATTCTACAGGGAGCATAATTTATGGGGCGCCAGAAATGATAAGCTCTCGCTTCCCTCCTTTCGCTACTGTCATGTCTTTCTTTGATGGTTAGAGAGAATCGAAAGTTGCTCATTCCTGTGGCGCCTTATAATTGGAGAACGTTCATTGACTGCGGATTTATTGGGCCTAGTTTGCAGCACTTCTGCACTCTACTCTTGAATCAAGGACAAGGCTGAGAAACGGCCATTCTCTTGTCTCGAAGAATCGATCGAAATGGCCAAGAAACTGCGAATCTTGCTTCAACAAAGACTGCCATGACGATCTATTCTCTCGGATGTTATTTTGAATGTTGTATTCGAATCGAGTAGATCGAGTGAATAAACGTTGTAGGAATCAATATTACAAATCGTGTTTGCTGATAACATACTGAGGGAAATTGTCAGAGAGATACAGAAACAATAGTTACACTAGAAGCTGCGTCATCACATTGAATTGCTTCTAAAAGAAATAAACTCCAACTTACAATCTTAGATACGAGATATTTTTTTCGATTCTGAAGATCAAACTTTCTTTTTTCATCGAGCATCGCCCAATCAGAATCGAACTCTCGAACGGGAACCCACCCCACAGGGTATAGACGGGCTTTGAGACGCCGTAAATTGTTCGCCGTAAAAGATCGGAAAGCCAATGTCTAGTCAGTCAGTGGCCATCGACCGTGTGCAACAGACTTCCGATCTGTCTAGAGCTTGTGCAGTGGAGTATGAATATCCAAAACTGGAATACACCACTCCTTGCCTCTAATTATCTCACTTTACTTTTCACGGTTTTTCATGTATTTGTTCAATTTGCTTGTATCACTATCGTTCCAATTCGCTGATTGGAAATTCTATTTATTTTCAGCACCCGACTTCATTCGAACAATTCGCGATGGACAATCTTCATGCACTAGTGATGTTGGAAGCAACTCTCAAGACAATTGTGAGTTGTTTCGTTTGCTTTTTATAAGCATCTCAATCCTCTCTCTCCTTTCAGTGTTCAACCCTCCCTCCCCCACAGCAAGAATACTATCAAGTGCAGCTGTTCCTGGTCCGAAACGCGATTCGGAACGCCATCCAATATCACATTCAGGTAACAAATAGCTATTTATTTTCATGAGTTGAGTCCAGATGCGCAAATAAGCAAAATTCGAGTTGCAAAAAGGTAAATGGAGTCTTATTCAGGCTCCGGTGCATTACTTCCAAGGCTACGAAGAGAATCCACCTGTGAATATGATTCTAAACGCCATAAATTATCCGGTAAGATCTTGCTTGATTATTCGGTTGAGTTGACCCTCTTGTGATTTGCTGAATTAAAAATAAGATTAATTTGAGGCACCTGCTCAGTACTTCCAAAGCATCGAAGAGAAGAACGTGAATGCGGAACCAGAGGAGATTGACGTGGTCGGCATTGATGAGGATGAGGAGAGAAGGGAGAAGCTGGTGAGTCTTTCTTGTGAGCGCAAAAGGTCAGCGAAAAATCTCTAGAAACGCCATCTCACATTGAAAGCTTCGTTGTATAGTAGTAGAATACGATTCAAATGTCTACTTTCTTCTCTTTCCTCTCTTCTTTCTTCATTGCGCATTAACAAACTATTCTGATCTCGAAATTGGTCATGCGAAGTCGAAGTCATTCATTCCAGCTTTCCTTTCTCGCTAAACCTCTTGCCATCCCGGATTTCAAGTGCTATGAGTGTAATGGATTGGATTTCACGAACAAAGAAGAGTTTTTCAGCCATTGGGAGGCATCTCATAAAGGTATGATCGCATTTCTGAAAGTTTACTTCCGGTACTTTAAAAATATTGTCTTCCGAAAGGTTTCAGGTCGATTTTTATTTGAAAACGAAATCGAATTTAGCTTCAAACACTTCAAAATTAATCAAGACGAGTGCTTTTCAGATGCTTTCTTGGAAGCCCAGAAAGATCCAGAGCCTGAGACTGATGAATTCGTCTCTGCCTCGGCTCCCGCACCGCTTGAGAAAGTGGTATCACCACCAGCATCACCTGCAGCAACTGCAGCAGCTGCAGCTCCAACGCCTGCGACATCAGCCTCAAGCAACGATGCAGCTGCAGCTGCAATCCCTGCTACAGTCACTCTGCCCGTGACTCGCTCCGCGAGACGTCTCTTGTGCAAAGTTTCCGAGGTGAGAAACGGCTCTTCTTTCCTTTTCTCAAACCTTTTCGAATTTAGCTCAATTAGCTTTCCCTTTTCAGGAAATGACTCCCGCCTCTCCTGCTCCTTCCATCACTGCAGAAGAGGAAGAAGACCAGCAGTGCCAGGATTGCGATAAAGCATACGCTACGGTGCATGGGCTGAGCATTCATCGCGCACGAATGCACAAGAAAGGTATGGGAATTTATTTTCGATTTAGAAAAGTTAGAACACGTTTCAAAACCTGTGAAAATCATCATGAAAATGACTATTGCAGCAACCAAGAGGCGAACGGCGGAGAGGCTTCTCACTGACCGAGTGAAACGGAACAGAGTGGTCGTGGATGCACCTGAATCGAAGGGTGTTCGTAATCGGAAGGTTGCTCAAGGCACTCCTACGGAATCGACTTAATATTTCTATGATCAACGACCATGTATTTCAATTGTATTTGTTGTTGTTATGCAAGATAAATAACGTTAGTTCGAAACAAAAACTTATGACACAAGATTCATTTTTTCGTTCCGCTCTTATCGTCTCACTACGTTCAACCTCACTCGCTGTTTAGTGGAGAGTGGAATGAACGGAACAACAAATTCTAGCATGTTTACTTCGTATTCCTCTCTTTTTCTTCACTATTTTTCTGCGCGCCATCCTCCCATTTGCCTCATGTTTCATGTGATTGCAATCATCACCGAATTCAGGGCTCTACACTCCCTCTTCTTCTCTTTCTATCCAAGAGAGCCGATCAATTGTTCCAAAGTGAGTCGATTCCAAAGCGTTTGATAGGAATTTATCAAGAACTGTAATATTATAGTGCTGTGCTACTAGTGATTTATCATAGTCGCATGATGCTGTGAACACAAATTTATCCAGGAATCGTCATGGGCAACTCAAAAAGTAGTCAAAGATGGGATAGCCGGAGATGAAGCTTCGTCATCGTAAACGGTCCAAGGCCGGTTACTACTCAAGAGAATGTCCTGTGTGCTACCAATCCTCTGTCTCGCGGTGTCATCATCGATTGTGGTCATCATTTCGGAGAGATTGTTGGAAATAGAGGTATCCCGCAAATAACGTCAGTGTGGAACGAATCCAGGCCGACCTTGCGAGACATACGAGTAAATTGTATTCAAAACAGCCTGCTGGAATTGAATAAAGTTACGATCACGGCAAGTTAAAGCGAATCTAAAACGACCGCACGCGTGAACGCTGAAACGCGACGTTCGAGCCTTGACTCCGCCCACTTTCACTTTCACTAACTTCACTCACTATTCTAGCCCGGGGCGTTCGTTGAAAACTCGATCAAGTTTACATTCTAGAGCAATTTCCGTTAGCTGGTCATGTGATCTTTAAATATTTGAACAACGACGTCATGTCAGACATACCAAAGTAAGTCAAAATTGAGTGAAACGAGTAACAACGCTTATGTTCGTGTTATATTTGGCTTGTAAGGTACCGTTCCCAGTAAAATGTTGTTCATCACTTCTATTGAGCCATTTCAAATTGATTTCATCACGAAAACAACTTCACAAAACAAATAGAGCAAAATGACAGCTTATCGCTCAAACTGATTCAAGATGATGATTACGGTAGCTAAACTGTAACGACCCTAAATCTAGTTTTAATGATTCAAATAGAGTTTATTAAAATACATACCAAATTTACTGATGCGAAAGAACAAAATGGAGTGAAATTACACGTTAATTAATCGAGAAAACAATGGAAATGACGAAAATATCAATAAGGGTGCATAATTATCGACCAATTTATCCTTCAGTTACAGTAGTCCGTGTCCTCATGCTTGTTGCGGGCGTAGTCTAAGTGTCATCTCGGACAGGAACCGAAAATAGAGGCTAAAAGAACAAAAGTTAAGCGGAAAAGTGGAAAATAGGGTGATTCGATTCAAGCACGGAAGAGATGTGGGTGCAACAAAACAACGACCGGCAAATTACAATGAAAGGGGATGCTACCGCGCACGATTCGACCAGAATGTGGTCAATTAATTGTTATTAATTACACAGAAAGTATGAACTTGATTATTCCCCATCAAATAAGCTTATTTGCGAAATAATATTAGCAAGGGGATGGAAATGAGCAAAACACTCGAGCTGCTCATTAGTTTGGGTACGGAAGTATTAATAAAGGCGTCGAAAAAATATAACTATCAAAAATATTAGCGGAATTGGATAGTCAGCCATAAACAAGCTCGAAAAGTGAAGTATGCATGGTGGTAGAAAGCGAAACTGAACACTAGAACTTGTAAAAGTTATCGAAGGGATTATCAATATTGGTTCGGAAGCAGTTAACAAGAAGCGCCATCGAGAGGGCTGCAACCCCTAACATACGGGGAACAAGGAATATGAATCACAAACCCAACAATGAAGTAAACGTCGTGGTAGCTGACTGGTCAAAAATATAAACACCTGTAAATCGCGAAAAATCGTGTTCAAATCACCTAAAGCTGCCCACAACAATGTTCGGTGACGTGAAATGCACAATATACGATACAAATGACGTGGGTAAAATAATAAAAAATCGAAGTATAAAGGAAAACATCAATTTTTGTTAAGCAACCTTATCATTCGATTTGAACGGTGAAACGGGCGGGAAGGCCTCACGCAACGCGGTCGTTTTAGATTCAGTGATACACTATCGTAACGTGCCGTGCGATATGCTGTTCCGAATCTCATACACTTCAGGGGAAATACAATGAGACAAACTGCATCTCAATGGTGCATTCATCGTGACATTCTTTCTGATTTTATCTGTTGGGTTCTTATCACTGCACGTATCAAGTTGCACGTACTGTCTGATAGGCGAATTGACCGGCGAGTGGTCAGGTGGGAGGAGAGCCGCCAGGTAATTTACCGTTTCTTCTCCTTCCTGTGATTGCGCTCATTCCCTCTCGTTGTTTAGCATCGTGTGGAAATGGAAGAGGAAATGGTGTTGACGTGTTCAGATCTCGTTTTTCTCTTCCTGTTACGTATTTGCCGTTTTTAACCAGTCCCAGATTTTTGAATAACTGACTGATTTGTTCAATTCAGGGCTCTACATGCCTTCTCATCAGCGATTTTCGATGAGTCAAGTGAAGTCACCAGATTGTGAGTGCTTGGTTACCTTGTTTTTTTTTTATTTTCAAAAATCCAGAAGTTAATCAATAATTCAGGAATCGCAATCGACAACTGAGAGTTCATTCGGACTATTTGGCATGGATAGGGAGACAGTTTCAGCAATCGGCTAAGGATACTTGTTTGTTCTAGAAAGAGAGGCTGTGGTATATGTGAACGGTAACGGAACCGTATTGAATAAAGATATCATGTCTGAGGTGTGATCATCAATTAAAAACAAATCTTTCTGAAATCGTCGATTGTATCATGGCATTAACTCAAATCATCTGGTGGGAAAGTATTTGTCCACTCTTATCAGCCTTATTCACTCCCTTCAGTGTACACCTTCTATCTCTATAGTGTGATTAGGAGAGGGGAGTGTGGTGGCGTGTCTCCTTGCATTCTCTTCTTTTTATCCGCTGCATTATTCGTTATTCACTTCTGTCGTCCAACTGCATTATTTCAATATTTTTGTGAAATTCGAGAGTTCCAGGGCCCTACACACCCTCTTGATCTTTTTATGTTTACGAGAGATCGCCGTATGGAATTGCTGACTTTTTGGTTAGTAATATTCATTTTTTTCACGCCTATCGCACGTTCATTTCAGAAATGAAACCGTATCGCATTCTGACGAGAGAAGAACAATGGTTGTATATTGCATGATAAAGGAGAATCACGGAAAACGCAACGTCAATAATCGAATTGGACAATATTGAGGACGGTCCGAAACTGAAAAGAGAAAGTTCATGGAATAGTAGCCCATTCGATCCTTTTTATCTAAGAATATATTGTTGTATGGCCCTATCGAATTGTGTGCCATCACAAACACGACGATAACATGCTTCAACAGTCTCTGTCGTCGTTATCAAAAGGAATAAAAAAATGAAAAATCCTGTTAGAATTGAACCATTTGTAGCTGTGATGCCTGAATAAACGATTTGTATGCTCAATTGAACTCGTTCTCACGCTGTCAATGACCACAATGACATGAAATGACTCTGTAATCACGTTCGGGAAATGATTGACCGCTCTTCTCTTTACCTCTCTCATTGTTCGATTGAATGGGAGGGGCGTAAAGTGTGTTAACGAGTTTCCCTCTTTCTCCCTATCTCGCACTTTCTGAATGACCGGCAAGAGAACAGGCGGAATGAGAGAGCCGTTTGATCGACGGAAGTTTGCCGACGTGCTACCCTCATTTTCCTTTCTTTCTTCGCCACTCCTCTCTCGCGTGACTTTCTTTCTCTTGACACTATTCTTTCCTCCACCATTTATTCCTGTTTTGTGTTCTCGTCAACGTTCTTTTTTGAAATTCTACGATTTCAGGGCCCTACATGCTCTCTTGAAGTGGATGTTCGCTCGACAAAGTCAAGAAATATTAATTGACTATAGAAAAAGGTCAGAATCATGTTTTGCAAAACGAAAATCGACAGCAAATTCAGGATTTGTGATCTCTGAATATAAGAATTGCATCTCGCAAATTCAAACAAATGAGTTACGTCACATCCGGAGCAAAACGGGAGATGTCTCTTCAATCCTGAAGGAGTGGTACGATGGAGCGTGATCTTCGAAGAGTTCTCCCGAAGCGATTATGCAATCTTTCAATACAGAGGGAGAAATGAGCATGCTTGGAATAAATGATTCTTATTCGATCGTATTTCTGTACACCACAAACGTTGACGGTCTCAAAAGCAATCACAATTTTTTGTTTCTCTCAAGGGCAACCATCGTTCCTTGTTAGAGCTTCCTCCCTTCTCTGTCGTTTTTTTCCACTTCCTCTCCTTTTCTCTCTAATCGCTTCATCGTTTGTCTCTCTCCATTTTGCCTGCTCTCTCGTCGGTCAGATAAGCGAGAAAGCATCTTTCACATTGAGCGCACTCACCCTTCTCTCTCTCTTTCTCTCTCTCTCTCTTCCCTCTCACCCCTTCGCTTTCGTTGCCGAACTGCAAGGGTGACGTGTCAACATTTGTTCATTTCTTCCTTCAACTATGTATTGCATTTACACTTTCGCAAAGCATCCATTTTTTTGACACAAATTCGTATCTTGCAGGGCTCTACATGCCTTCCCTTGCTTGCCTTCCAAAGTCAATGAATGAAGAGATAATAATCAACAATTGTGAGTGATTCATAGCGACCGCATGCCAGATCAATTTATTACCAGCTCTCCCCATACTTCCTGAACTGTTATCACATCGCTAGAGTCTATCTCTAAAATTGCTTCCAACCTTCTGCTTGCCTCGATGATCCCTTCGTTTCAGGAACTACGTACATCTCCCTGATCTCATCAAAGCAGGCCAAATAGCCGTTCATCGACCGATGTAGAGGACGATTTTTACGTTGGAAAGGAACCTAGCTTACATCGGGAAGGGAAGAGGCGATGAAGAAAAGGCAATTAAAGAGCTCATTTTACAAACATCGCGACAAATTCTTGAATAAATGTTGTTGTATTTCATCGTATCGACATGGTTTATGACAATGGTAGTACACTACATTGGAAATTGAAAGCAAGTATGTAGATACCAGATGGGTCCTGCATGCCTTCGGCATGCCCGATGCTTCACCCTGAGATTATCCCCTCTCCTCCCTCTC
>LS521840.1:228348-239710 GCA_900490845.1 Pristionchus japonicus
CCCCCCTCCTCCCCTATCTCATCTCCTCCCTTTTCCTCATTCGCGAGACGGCTATTTCGCAATATTTCGTAATCCTGAGTTTCGCAATATTTCGCAATCCTGAGGAGAGGCGCACATGTGATGAAACTTGTTTACGATTTCGCAATGCCGGACACACGCACGCACGCACAGACACCTCTACTTTATATAGGTGTATGATCTTCGAAGATCTCTAGTAAAATAAACAGCTCCACGATCTGTAATCATTTTCTGACCAATCAACGCCTTTTCGTTCTTCCTTTCACTCCGTTCGTCACATTACACTACCCTCTCTCGTTGTTGCATTGTGAGTTGGACGGGGTGAAAAAGAGCTGACGTGTTACCCTCAATCTCTTTTTCTCTCTGCCTTTCTTCTTCTCTCTCTCTCGTCCTCTCACTCCACTCTGAGCAGTGCTCTTTGCTCATTTTTCTCTGTCAGTTCCGCTCTGTTTCGCACATTTGTCGCTGTCCAATACAAATAGTTGTTCATTCCAGGGCCCTGCATGCCTTCTGCAATTGAAAATATGGTCTAGACTGGTCTGGAATGAAGAGATGATAATCAATCAATGGTGAGTAGTTCATCACCTGCGTTCTAATTTCCCTAAATACTGCCATAACCTTGATCGAATCACGGCAGAATCCTTTCTTCAGGTTCAAGTTCCTTCTTCTGCCACGATCTACTGCGAAATCATCGAGAAAGCGATAATTCACATAGAAAATGGGCCCAAATGTTACGCCAGGAGAAGTTGCTGTATTGTAAAGATCATATCAATCATCATTCTTGGTAGTGAACCATGCGATGACAGACATCTATCCTGACTGCCAGAGTATTGGCTACAGCACGAAGACAACTTCTCCTATAAGAATTCCAAGCTTGTATAAAACATTCCTTTTCACTTGCTTTGGAGAAACACGATAATGGACAAATACAAACCTTTTGAAATACATAATCTTTCATTCTCTCATCTTCATTCTCTACTCCATTCGTTTTTTTCCTGCTATTCTATCATCTAACGGCTCAGCGATAAAGTGTGTGAGATGGATAGATGCTGCTAAAAGACAGATTCACTCTCTTCGTTTCCCTTATCATTGCGCACACTCGCATTGTTCCACACTTTTCTCTTTGTTCCACATGTCGAATGACTGACAGGCGTATGACAGGGGATAGCTGCCCAAGAAATAGTATCTTTGTTTCGCATACCCTCGCCGAGAGAGAGCATGATGCAAAGAGCCATCTCTAGCTCCGCCACTCTCTATTTCATTTCTTCTTTTCTATGTGCATTGTTCGATTCTCCTTTTGTACTGTTCTTCGATTTCCTACTCTCTAGTAACTCGCCTTGTTCTGCATTTATGCTTTCGACGCTGATCAGTCTGCAATCACAACCATTACCCGGTATTCATTGATTTCAGGGCCCTACACGCCCCTCATTTTATCCTCATTCGTCGAGAACAATTATCCAATAAACATTTCGAAGTAAGTATTTATTATTGTTCATCAGCAAATGAAGCGTTCAGAATCCCGTTCCTCAATTCGTCAAGTCGCACAGCAATCTGTATGTCGATATCGAAATATCCGAGAAAGGAGGATTCAGAGAAGAAAGTGGGATGTATTCTTGGAAGATCCGGCATAACAACAGTCGTTACACTGTAAGCCCACTCTGGTACTCCTCATTTCTCACTCTCACTTTGACAGGTAAGAGAGTGTGTGAAATGAAGAGAGCCATCTTGCAAAGCCATCCCGAGCCATTTTAGAAAATCTCAGTGAAATCAAGGATGGGCAATAAACCTCGACAGTACCTGAGCACAGATTTCTGGAACAACAATTCATAGAAATACCGTGAATAAAGTAATTGGTTTGAATCGAAGTTGTGGTACATGGTCATTTCTCATTGATTGCAATTTATGCTGATTAGGTATGATCCGATCGTGATGTTGACCTTGTCCTTCTCTCTCTCACACAAAGATATCCTCTGAGATAACCGGTCAAATTATGAGATAGGGATCATTGCCCGGCCAATCCCATTTTGATACTATCCTCTCTCCTTTTCCTCCGCCACTTTCTCTGCTGATCTTGAGTCGAGAACTCGTTCACTGCCTCATTCTCTAGATCTTCGTTACTTTGCAACGTCGCTATTCCGCCATTGATTTATTTGTGTTTTTGTTACCTCTTCTAAATATCTAAACGTTTCCTTCCAGAATTCTACGCATTCTCAATCGCACAACGAGTGAGCATTCATGGAAAATATTGGACTGCATACTTTCACTGAACAGGTTAGCTTCAGTCTTTTCCCGTCATTTACATGCACATTGATTGCAATTCATGCTCGTTTTCCTTCAGCATCCTTTGGTTATCTGCGATCTGTACGGTTCGTTTCCTGAAGGGGGCGACGTAGAGTTTGTAATACGGGGCGGGTGATTCGGACCCGGCGGGGTAGGAGTGAAGAATGCACGGCAAGTTAAGGCGAATCTGAAACAACCGCAACGCTAACCATTGCGTCAGGGTTGCGAAATGTTGCGAAAGCCGCCCAGGTACCTTACCCGTCGCGTCTAGTGCGCGCGCTGTTTACATATAGGATAGCCTCGCCTTGTGAAATACGAGAGACGCAGCAGGTCTTGTTTATTCTCAAGAGATCGAGGGGCCGCTATTGTGATGCGTCGTTTGCTGATGACCTCGATTCTTCTCCTCCTCTCTCCAGTCTTTCATTTCTGTTCTTTCCAGGAGGCTCGAGAAGGAGCTGACCGCGATAGAACGATCGACAGCGTGGTCGGCAACTAGGGATGGAGGCTTCTCAGCGCCTTGGTTGAGTACTGGCAGGAACTTGCGCGTCGATCTCATCCAGACACTCGCTGTACTTTTTCTGTCGAAAGGAGAAACTGGGAACAATAGATATCCAATGAATTATTGCAATAAATGATTTCACACACACACTCACCATTTGTTGTCGATTATCGGTCTCCTCGAACATCGAGGAAACGAGAGCATGTAGAACCCTGCCATTTGAACAATTTGACGAGGAACCCGCAATCAAATTAGTGAAAAACAGCAAAAATTGACGCGGAAAGAAGGAAGAAGTGGACAGTGTCGAGCAACGAAAGAAAGAAAAGAGAGACGAAAGATCAACAGGTCATCATCTCTTTCCATTCAATGCTACCATTCGCATCAAGGTGAACAAAGAGAGTGAGGGTGCGATCACTATCAGAGATAAGAGTGGAGCAGAGGCTACAAAGAGAACACGTGAGCACACTTTCGGCCCATCCCCGACTATCAATTATGCAGTCAACCGGCGAAAAAATCGGAGCAACGAATCCGTTAAATGGAAATCAAATGCTGTATTTTGTTTGCTCCAGTTGTAGTACTGCAAAAGAGGATGAATTGTACTAATCTTTATCGAGCACATTTTAACAATGACAAGAGACGAATCTTCACCCACCACTGTTTCGCGTAACCCGATTCTTGTACATTGCATCTTCTGCCGACATGAAAGCCCTGCACTAACGCTGATCTTGAGTCGTGCGCTACTTCGTTGAATGCGAAGTAGGGAGAATTGTTCTGTCTGAAATGATGGGTTGATAGCTTTCATTAACAAAGTCAAGCTAACACTTAATTCAACGAGAAAAGGAGCAAATCTCACCATTTCTTGATGATAATTTCCTCATTAGTTGATTTGTTGAACGAATATCGAATAGGTGAAGGCATGTAGGGCCCTGGAATTGAGAATTTTGACAAGGTATAGATCAAAATGCATCAATATCAGAAGCGGGAAGAATGCAGCAACGAAAGAGTCGATAAGTAAGTGAAACGAAGAGAGGAAGAGAAAAGGAGGAAACCGTGTAGTGGACACGTCAGCACCCACTCTTCTTCTTATCGCTCAATGCTAAACAGCGAGAGATAACGAGCGTACTCAGAGGGAGAAGGGGACGGGAATTGATTTGCTGGTAAGACAGTTCGAAACAGCGAACGAGTCGAGAAAATGAAGATGAGAGAAACGAGAAAGAATGTGAAGGAGAGACCACCAGGAGAACACGTGGGCACAAATTCGTTGCGTCACACATCTTCCAACTCCCCACAAAACAACGAGAAAGGCCGAGTGTGCTTTCATTCAGAGATAAGATTGGAATTTGGAGAGAAATCATAAAGTTGTGTTCGTTCAATCGCAATCAATTGTCATACTTGTTTGATTCAGTTATAATAATGGTAAATCGACGAATTGCATTGATCTTTATCGAGCTACAACCAATTTTCACATGTGGACGGTGATGAAAATCTCTACTTTGTCATGGGGACGCTTGTTTTGTGCATTGGTCCTTACGGTAACGTTCAATTCTTACGGTAACTTTCTTCATTTCCATTTCAATGTTCCTGGCCGATTCATTCTGAAAATAACAGATTGATCGCGTTTTTTGATTTATTGAGCGTGTGCGTTCGAATTAATATTTTCAATGAGTAACCACAGTCAAATATGGGGGCAAAAGTCAAAACTCACCATCCTTCAGTAGGATCTCCTCATTTATTGGTTCCTCGAACAAATATCGAGCAAGCGAGGGCATGCAGAGCACTGTAATTAGACGATTTGACGAGGAATGCAATCAGAAAGATCGATAATAAAAGAAAATAGAAATGAAAGAGTCGAGAAAACAAGTGGAAGGAAAAGAGGCAGAGGCAGAGAGATCACTCTTCCCGTCTCGCTCGATGTTTAACAGCAAGAGAGGGTGAGCGTAATCAGAGTGAGGAGTGGAACAGAAATTCACCGGATCCCATTAGAGTTGTTAGACCGACCCACTCGCCACTCGCGAGTGAGAATGATCGATTCACTCGCCGAGTGCAACTCTATTTCTCATTTCACACTCGCGAGTGGCACACCGATCCGAGTGGGTCGGAAATGAACTCGGCTAGTGGCGAGCGCTCACGGGTTTTGCTCAAGTGAACAGAATACTTCAAACCCATTCGAGTTATGCAATTGATCTCTTTCCTAGGAAGCTCAAGCGCCGTCTCTTCTTCACTGATGAACTCCGCTCATGGCTGATGCATTACCGCTCACAACATCCCCTATTCAAGTGGCAATCTTTTACGTCGGGAAAGGAAGCAACAATTCCTTTCCGAAAATAATCAATAAGATTCGTGCGAACTCAGATCTGCAAGATTCGTAGGAAGAGAAACCGTGTTTTACATAGGAAAAGGAGTCCGCTTATCACGTTGATAAAGACGCCATATTCTTTGATGAAAACGAATCCATCTTTTTATGTTAAAAAAGGGGGAACAACGACATGTCTAGAGTCTTATATCAATTATTGTGGTTTTGTATGCGAACACTTGAATAAATCAGTATGTTTTTTATCGTTTCGTAATTGACATCAGCATCATTACACTCACAATCAATCACGGAAAGCATAACAACTTTCACTCCATTTTCTTCTCATTGAGTGAGCACTGTCCTTTCTCTCATTCTTCCTTCTTAGCAAGTGATAGCGAAACGAATAACCATTGTTTGACTCTCCATCTCTCGCTTTATCTGACTGATGAGAGAACATGCGGAATGAGAATTTTAAATCTCCGTTCCTCTCCTCTCCTTGAGTACGCCCTTGCTCTCTCGCTGTTTAGCATCGAGCGATAAGAAGAAGAGTGGGTGCTGACGTGTCCACTACACGTTGTCCTCTCTATTTCTTCCTTTCTTCCTTCCTTTCGTTCTCTCGACTCTTCCGTTGCTGCTTTCTCCCCGCATCTGATCAGCGCTGTGCAAAAATTTAACGGTCTCTCATTTCACAATGCTCTCTCATCGGTCAGACAAAGCGAGAGAGCATGGGAAAATGAGAGACCGTTAAATTTTTGCACAGCCCCGCTTCTGATATTGATGTGGTGCGATCAAGTCCTTGTTCAAACTACCTAATTTCAGGGCTCTACATGCCTTCACCCATTTCCGTGAAGGACAACAAGGAACGTGTGGACGGACTGCCAACGGCTAAGGTAATATTATCAGATAACTCGAACCTGATGGATATCCCTAAAAAGTTGTATTCATTATGGTTTCAGGCCTCTTCCAGCGTCATCTTCTACTGGCAACAATACTGCCTCCACTTCCACCATTGCTCTCAAGCAAGAGCAGGTATGAGATTGTGCGTTTGATTTTAAGGTATCTAAATCGAGGAAAAATGGCGAAATTTAGAAGGAGGCTTTGAAGACTCTCAATAAGAGGATCAAGAGAGACCCGGACATGGCCATTCTACTGCTTCAGCTACTCGAGAAGCATGAAGCAGAGGTAAGAGTTGTTCACAGCGGGGCGCCTCGCAGTTTCGACTTCTATTCTCGGAAGTACATGAGTATATAAATACCCTTGCAGAAACGAGCTGTCACCACTAGGAGATCCGCCCTCATCTATAAGCATCGTATTACACGAAACAGTAATGAATGAAGATTCGCCTCATTTGATTGTGAATAATGTTGTAACTCGATAAAGCACTTTGTATTTCAAGCCAGTCTCGCCACAGACTCGAGTGAAAGAAGACAGCTCAGTGTTATTCAGTGAACATTATTTTTCTCCTTTTCCCTGATGTGGTGTTAAAATCTCGGAAAAGTTGTCGGAAAAGTTGAAAGTAGTGTTAATTTTCGATGGAAAAGTTGTTGGAAAAGTTGCGAGATTTGAATTCCCGCACTTTTCGATATCTCAGTTCTCCGTGACCAACGGACACCAAAATTGGTCGGTACACTTGTCATCACATTATTACTGAATTGATCTATTTTTTAAGTCGGTAGGTTCACTGGGAAGTGGAAAATAAGCGAAAATCGAAAAGGCGGGAATTCAAATCTCGCAACTTTTACAATGACTTTTCCATCGAAAAAGTAACACTACTTTCAACTTTTCCAACAACTTTTCCGAGATTTTAACACCACATGACATCACCGGTTGAGGGTGGAATTAGGAGAGAGAGATGAGCCGAAAGTGTGCGAATGTGTTGTCTCGTCTATGTTCACCCCTTCTTCTCACAGTGTATCATTGAGCGGGACGAAAAACGAGTTCTATTCCTGTTATCACTGGAAACTTTCACCAAATCTCTCACTCGCTCTATCCTTCTCCTCGATCAACTTGCCTTTCTTTTAATCGACTTTGCATGTTTTGAATTGATCAGAGCGTGGCTGAAATATTTGCATTATCTATCATCGCCTCTCTTTGCTCCATTCGTTCTCCGCTGAAATTGTCTTTCCACCACTATTATCATTTCATGTTGACCAATTCCACATTGAATTGTTTACTTTCAGAGCTCTACATGCCCTCAGTCGATGTTATTCGCCAAGTCATCTCTTCGATGCTACCACAAAAGTGATGCACTACTGAAGAAACAACTCCATTGTATGGGCAGTGAAAAGGGCGAGTTGCTTTCTTTCTCATAGATTTTAATATTTTCATTCTCCATAATCTCGGGAAAATCTCATTAGTCACTCCTACGGGTCCGCGTTACCCGCCCCGTATTGCAAACTATACTTTCTCAAACTCGACCAGCCTGCGAGCTGAAATGATCATCAAATCAACGAACTTTTTGCAGTTCGGTGGAATTCAAGCACGGGAAGTGTATCGAAGGGAGAAGATGAAAGAGGAGCGGAGATCCCGACCGTTTACTTACATGATTTCATCACACCCTACACAGTTCTCAGTTAGGAAACATCTCTATCTCATATTCCATCCTTTCACATCAACACCATTTCCTTCCTGAAGTATTCACTAGCATTGTTGATGAGTGGAGATCAGACTATCTGAGGATGGCTTGTGTGCCTGAAATAAATTCTTGTCGAGCTGTGATTGAGTAGATCGCTTGTCCTGAGCAATTACAATTAGATATCTCTTCGAATCCTCCAGAAGAGAACAAGCAAGTCTCCAGCATTGTCATGCTCAGCACTCAATTGAAGTTATTAAGTTGAATAAAACGGCGTACATCTAGCAAATAACAATTTCTGATCTTATGATTTTGTAGGGATTTTCCAGACCACTTGTTCTCATCGTTTATCGCTAACACACGAGTCTCTATTCATCAGAGTTGAACTCTCGACTTTGAATCACCCCCACAGGGTATGAACAGCCGTTACGAGACTGTCAATTGTCTGAGATCGGAAGTCCAGTGTATAGATAGTGTCTATCGAACGTTTCAGGTTCCGATCTGTCTAGCCCGCCACCTTTCCGATGTCTACGGGTTGTAAAATCGATTATAAATAGCTAACTGGAGACAGGAATCCATCATTCATTGCTTCGCTTCTTTCTCACTATCTCTCTGCCGTTTCCACATCCTTATTCCAATGTATCCATGTCTCTTGTTTCTCAGTTTCTTTTTCGTTTTGTATTCTCGCCATCTGAATTAGCCTCTTCCTTTCCAGCAATCGACTTCATTCGGAGGAAAATGATGGACTACTTTCGCAAGATGTTGGATGTGCCCCTCAAGGCAATTGTGAGTATTTCACTCACTCATTCGTCTCCTAAACGCTCGCTTGGTCCTGAATACCACCACACGAAGCGGGGTTCAACTAACGCAAATGGCGTATCATTCAACTCCTTCTCATTTCAGTCTTCAATCCTTCCTGCCTCACAGCAAGAGCAAAACCAAGTGCAGAAGCGCGTGACTCGTGCTGCAGCTGCTGCAGCTGTCGCGGCTGTGATCCCTGCAACACCTGCAGCAGTCAAGACGCCATCGAAGGAGCCGCTGCCCATAAACAACACTCGAAACAGTGGCAGTGGAAGCAGCAAGAGGGACAGTGAAGGAGCAGCCATATCTGCTGCAGCCGCCAACTACGCTGCAGCTGTCGCAGCTGCTGCAGCAATCTCTGCTGCAGCTGCAGCTCCGCGCGTCACTCGCAGACGGCTGTTCTGCGATGTTCTTGAGGTAAGCGAATGAACTTGACTTTGAAAAGCTCAACATGCCTTCTGTGAAGAAATAAGCTTTTGGCACTGGATATTAACTCATGTTTGCCTTCCAGGAAAAGACTCCCGCCTCATCAACCACTACTGAAGAAGAAGAGGAAGAAGAATGCCATTGGTGCGAGGATTGCGATCAAAGCTACACTACGACACAGGGATTGGCCATTCACAGAGGACAAAAGCACAAGAAAGGTAGGAATTTCATAGTTAGATTCCGAGCATGCATTGTTGTCTAAAGAGAGTTTCGCTTGTTCGAACGATCAACCCTAGTGTCAATCGGTCTAAGAGCGAAGGGAACATTAGTTTCTGAGCATTCTTTTTATTTCATTTCTTTTTTTAAAAATCAATCTTTCCTTTCAGCAACCAAGAGAAGGCGTTCGGGGCGACTTTTCACTGATAGAGTGAAACGAGCTCGGCCGATGTTAGATGCAATGGAGGAGAATTATGCACGAAATGCTGAAATTTCACTCAAAACTCCCAAGAAATCGACATCGACTTATTGGAAGAAATATAATGAGGAATATTATTGATTACCTATTCCGTATTTCTTTTGTTCATTGATCTGTGACACGTACCTACTGTTCCATGCTTTCTGTCCGTTTATTTGCGCACGATAAAAAAGTATTTTAATTATACAATTTGCAATTGGACACTAGTATCAATCGTTGTTTCAAAACTTTTCTTCTTTCATTTCAATTAAATAACCTTCCCCGTGGCACCTCTTCCTCAATTAGACTCGTTTTCGTTTGACATTACTCACTGGTCGGATAAGTGGGCGGAGTAAAGGGTGCGAAGTATCAAAACTCGCCTATAAAAGACAAACAATCACCTCGCACGCACACTTGTTCTCTCTCCACCTCTCCAATAATTTATTTATACATTTACGTATTTTCTCAAATTTCGATTGTTCTGTTCCATCAATTTTGGTGCAACTCTTCACATTTTCAGAGTTCTACACGCTCTCATCCTCGAAGGGCACTTCGCTTCAAGTCCAAGATGAAGAGATGAACTTAATGTTCGCAAAAAGCAACTGCGAACCGATATACTTCAATGGAGAAGTCAAGGAATCAGATGATGTTAGCAAGCTCGTAGAAGTGAGTCACACATTTCAAAGGCACACTCTAGTATGTGCTAGGGTTGCTAAATCGAAATCGAACTTGAAGACTTCAAACACTTTGCATACGCCCCTCGCTCCCTTTCGAAACTTCGAACGGGAGAGATGGATTCACGCTAAGAGTTCTAAGTCTTCAAATTTGAACTTGCAATCCTAGTACATATGTCTACTGCACATAGGTAAAATGCGTTTTTCGCGGGACTTTTTGCCGACTTGCTAAAATTTTTTTGCCGAAGTAGTCTGTTCTTCATTTTCGCAAAAAAAGTTTTTTTTCAAAATATAAATTACAAGCATGAAGTTATACGACTTTGAAATATTTTGGGTTACGGTAGTGACCATCACTCGTTGCCCCCGTTCTCAACATTTAGATCTGCGAGTGGTCCACAATCAATTACATCGTCTTAGCCATACTTCAATCTATCTATTGCCAAAAAATCAGACCTCTCGCACACCTGCGAGTTGATGAATATCGATATTATGTTGTTAAGGAAGTGACGATTGTTGATGGCCGTTACTGGGCACGATCATTCTTGAAATTTTAGTTTGCGAATGGTCCACAACTTTTTCGACCTTTTAACCACATTTTTATTTATAAATAGTAGAAAAATCAGACCTCTCGCACACCTGTGAGCTGAGAAACATTGATTTGCAGGGTTACGATAATCATGGTTTTGTTGTCCATGTTTGAAGCTCGCTTTCGTAATTTTCAGGTCTGCGAGAGGTCCGCGACCAATTCCATCTTTTTTGCCGTACTTTGATCAGTGTATAGCCAAAAAATTAGACCTCTCGCAAATCTGTACGCTGAGAACCATCGGATTGAAGTTGCGAAGGAATTCGCGAAAAATGATTTCTCGCGAAAGTTTGGGTACATCACATTTCTGTATAAAGCAATATCATGACTGCGAATGGTTGGCAAAAGGGGCAACTTTGGTTGCTTTACAATCCACAACCAAGAAATTGGAAAAAAAACCCAAAACTCACCGAGATATAATGGGTTAAAGTTGCGAAGAGCAAAAATCATGATTTTCAAGGTCCGATATTATCGGAATTACGCTGTTTAATGGATGAAATTACTTGTAGAATCGGCAAATGTCAATATTACCATTTTTGTGAAAATTTGTACAGTGCTCCGAGTCCACTTTGAAGGAAAGTGTTCCACAGTGGACCACAGTGGAACTTTTTTTCCACTTTTTTTCCACTTTGTTCCACTTTGCAAAGTTCGCATTAAAAGAAGCTATGAAACATCGTCTGTTTGTGTTCTTTCTCTTTGTTATGCATCCTTCTATCGTTTGGAGAAAAGAAATCAAATATGCATATTCATTTTCATATTCTT
>LS521840.1:272035-290057 GCA_900490845.1 Pristionchus japonicus
AAACACCAAACTAGGTATTACTTCCTTAGAAAAGCGCAGAGAGGAAATAGACCTGAAAACAGCCATCAAGCTCCTCAGAGGCAGACACAAAATCTCGAAACGAAAATCCCACCACTTTTGTTACTACTTTACCCGAAACGGCATTAACTTCACAAACAGTGTCTCTTCCTCCAACTACAGACACCACAGTTTCTTCCCTTCTTCCCTAGGCAAGGCTAGTCGTAAAATCCGGAATACTGAATACTGACCAGTTTCTCTGAGTGACCACACATAGTTACCCATTCCTACCATTCTACGCCGTTTAACCCAACCTAATAATATTTTATATTGTACCCGCGTTTTACTTGTAAAATCGCATAAATATATATATATACACTGACATACTTCATTCGCTTGATTACTTCGTTGGAGTCTCTAAGGACTAAACTCGAAGCCTCTGTGAACAACAATTCAAGTATGATGTCGAACGTGGCTGAATAAATTTATTGTATGCACTGTAGTTGGTTGTTCTCACACAAGTCTCACACAACAGTTTTACCATCGATTCTGAAAAGATCAAGAATGGGAGTACCACTCTTCTCTTCACTTTACAATCGCACTCTCGCGACGTGTGATTGGGAATAGAAAGGAGGAAGGGACGAATGTGTGCTCAAGTGCTCTCCCTTTGTAGTGTCTCTCCATCTTTCTTTCTCTTCTCCCACACGATAAGAGGGATTACGTGCCCTCTTGCAATGCTCGTTTTCTCTATTATTATTCCTTTGAGCGGCTCAGATGTCTTTCTTTTTTACTTTCGCCAATCTTGTCGTATTTTGATGATTTCCTCGCCAAAATGTCAAGTTTCAGGGCCCTACATGCCTTCGCTTTCTTGATATTCGTTCATGACTGAAAAAGATGATGAAATATTTGCAAATGGTGAGATTTCGATTGTTTCTTCAGTATCAATTATTCAAATCTTGAGTTGATTTCACCTGTCAAACGCGTCTTCATTCAGGAATTCAGCTTCATCGCGTTCTACACTATTGTTTATGTTGAAAAGGGCAACGAAGAAATAGAGGGACGGAATGATAGCTAGCTTTTGGCTTAGAGACAATGATCCGTTCTCTGAAACCCAAAATAGGAAAAGCTTGTGAAGAATAGAAGACCGCATCATGTTCATGCCAAGATAAATAAATTGTATGCACTATCGATTTGTTTGTTGCCGCACAAGCCAAGACATCAAAAAACAACACGATTTGCCATCACTTTCATGAAGCTAATTCTGCATTCGATCGACTCCTTCACCACATTACACTCTCTCCCTCTCTCTCTCCCTCTCTTGCTGTCTCACTGTGAGTTGGAAAGGAAAGAAAAAGTGCTGACGTGTTCCCACCTCTTCACTTCTTCTTCTTTCTTTCTCTGCCTCCGCGTTTCTCTCTTGACGTCTCTTTTTCGGTTCTGAGCGATGCTCGTTTCTCGTGTGCAGCTGTTTCTGTTGTGTCTCTTTTCTCTTATGATTATTTGTTTCTTTCTACAACAAAGTTGTTCCTTTTAGGGTCCTACACGCCTTCTGCTGCTCTCAATCGTGAAGAGCAAGAAATCATTTGATAATGAACACAATGGTGAGTCTTTTATTGCGACTTTCGGTGCATGAATGATCAATTCTCTGGTCCCAGAGTACTACAAACCCATTCGAGTTTTGCAATTGATCTCAATTCTAGGAAGCTCGAGGTCCGTCTTTTCTTCACTGATGAACTCCTCTCATGGCTGATGCGTCACCGCACACAACAGCTCCTATTCAAATGGCGTCTTTTACGTCGGTAAAGGAAACAACAATCCCTCTCAGAAAAGGATCAATAACATTCGTCCGAACTCAGGTCTGCAAGATACGTAGGAGGAGAAATCGTGTTTTACACAGGAAAATTAGTCCGCTTATCACGTTGATGAAGAAGCCATAGTATATGTAGGGAAAGGGTAAATATTTGATGTTTGCAAGGTAGAACAACGACATGTTTAGAGTCTTATTTCAATTATTGTGGTTATGTGTGAAAACTTGAATAAATATGCATGTTTTTTATCGTTTCGTAATTGACATCAGCATCATTACACTCACAATCAATCACGGAAAGCATAACAACTTTCACTCAATTTTCTTCTCACTTAGTAAACACTTTCCTTTCTCTCATTTTTCCTTCTTAGCAAGTGATAGCGAAACGACAAGCCATTGTTTGACTCTCTCCATCTCTCGCTTTACCCGACTGATGAGAGAGCATGCGGAATGAGAAGAGCCTCTTTTAAATCTCCGTTCCTCTCCTCTCATTGAGTACGCTGACCCTCTTTCGCTGTATAGCAGTGAGCGATAAGAAGAATGGGTGCTGACGTGTCCACTACACGTTTTCCTTCCTATCTCTTCCTTTCTTCATTTGAATTGTTTATCGATTCTTTTTTCCGCTTCTGATATTGCTGCATGTTGATCTATTCCTTGTTCAAATGCCTAATTTCAGGGTCCTATATGCCCTCATTACTTCGATATTTGTTCGTGAAGTTCAAAAATGAAGAGGTTATCGTCAACACATGGTAAGATTGCACTTTTGCTGGGTAAATTCAATGCTTGCACGTGTATTTCACTTCCCAATATTTATGTTATTCGAAATAATAACATCAATATTGAGTATGTTTTCTATATGCTATGTTTTCAGAATGAATCAAGCCCGATCAAAATACTTGAAACTGATTCAAGTTTTCTATGGAATAGAAATTGATATAGCGATCAATGGAGGAGATTCACTCAACGTTACCGTCCACATTGTGAAAATTTGTTGTAACTCGATAAATATTTATGCAATTCGTGGTATTTTGAATTACTACCACTGAAACAAAGTGACATTTGATTTCGATTCAGCTGGTCTGTCTCGCTTTATACTGGGGAATTAGGCGTGATTAAAGTGTGCTCACGTGTTCTCCTCGTGCTGGCAAAGAGCTTCTATGCTCCACTCCTCCACTCTTATCTCTGATTGTGACCGCACCCTCACTCTCTTCCTTTGTTCACCTCGGTTCGAATGATAGTGAGTGCCGTTAGAATCCTTAAGACTCTCTTCATTTTGCACTCTCTTTCTTTTTCTGCCCACTTCTCCCTTCTTTCCACGTCCAATGTGGCAATTTGCCACGAGTTCTAGTGTTTTATATCGTTTATTATTGCGCATTCCTCGAAAACTCGACAACTTGTTCAAATTGCAGTGCTCTACATGCCCTCGCTTCCTCGATATTTGAGGAGATAAAAGAGAAGATTTTCGTCGAGAAACAGTGAGTAGTTGTGTTTTTTCTAATCACTTCCGAAAATCGCTCTTGAATGTATGGAGCTTGAAAATGAACCTTTTTCAGACATTCTTGGACGCTTCGATGAACGTGGATCAACGTGAAGGAAGACGACCTCAATAAGTGCCTCTTCTGCTACGACATCGTCATAAAGACCAGCCAAAGCATGGAAGTAGTATGGGCAACCCTGAACATCATCACGAGGAATTGGCAACGTCGGTTTTGACTTGATGATTTGAAATCGACCGATTGTATTTTCATATCGTTGTTAATATCGATCGTCGTTGTTTTCTGACCAGGAAAAAAAATTTCTCGCTGTGAGTCATCGATTGTAGCGTGTAAAGTTTATGTTATAAAACGAGTATCTCGTCTCCAAGTCTTGCAATGAAATGAAATCTCTCTAACTTGAAATCTCTCTTGATTGCATTGCGAGTCTACGTATTGCCCACAATCTTATCATTCACTCTCGAATCTTCTGTGGCGCTGAAAAGGGACACAGAAGATTGAGTCGGAGTGTCTGATAAAGATGAAATGCCTAACGTCTTAGTCATCACCAATGCGTACCGACAAGGTATCTATCCTGAGAAATTGTTCATGTTTCCTCCACTAGAATAATTAGTAGCTAGAAAAGTAGTGGAAGGAGGTACCGATTCAAAGTCAAAGTCCTCGCTCTTAGGATTGGTTCTCGCGTTTGCAAAGCTTCGAATTCGAGTGAGCAACCTAAGATTGGGGAAGGATTGGAACTCATTTTCGATGGCATTTGGTTGGGACAGAAGTTCAACCATCTCTGTATTATTCGGTCCTGAATATTTTGAAGCGAATATTGAAGATTGGCATTTCCGACATAATTTTATGAAGGAAAAAAATAGAGTTGAAGTGAAGTTGGCAAATGATGTGTTTTGAATTTTTTTCATAGCGCACCCTCCTGCATTCAACAGATACAGAATTCTCCCAAAATTCAGGAGTCGGAATACAGGTCGACAAGAGTTCACTCGAGTAAGCAATTGCTTACATCGACCAAGAGTCCATTCTTCTGCAGCGAAAAAGGAAACATATCATTTCTAACGACGGGATACTAACTCATGAAGAGGATACCCATTCCATCATTGCTAGTGTTTGCGAATCAATGTTGAATAAAAGGGAGCCGTTCAAGCCCAATCATTCCGTAAAGAAAAAAAAACTGCTTCCTAAAATCAAATGCCACTTTCTCAGGGAATCTTGTGTACACATGAGCCTCGATCAATCATATTTGAACTCGCGAGTGCGAATCATCGCCACAGGGTATGCACAACCGTTACCAGACCGTAAATTGTCTAAGATCGGAAGCGTAGAGTGTAATCAGTGTCTAATTGTCCTCAGTCGAATGCCCGATCTGTCTAGCCCCTGCCCTTTCCGATGTCTAGGGCTTGTAAAATAAAAAGCTTGTAAAAGGGGCAAAATATTGTATAGATACCGATCGGGTGACCACCGTCATTCATTTCCTCACTATTTTCTTCGCTCTCGCTTACTCTCCGCTTTGCGTTCTGCTATTCTGCTATTTTCCACGCAATTTATTTTGCTTCGCTTTCGTTCCTCTCTCGAATATTACTGGTTCCTGGTTTATTTCGCCAACCTAAAAAGTCTCTTCTTTCCAGAAATTGATTTCCTACGCACGGGTCAAAATGGGCAATCTTTCCGCTCCGATGATGCTGGGAACGAAGCCTGCAACTCATGCAGCAGTCTCTCAAGATGTGCCTGTCGCTCCTGCGGCAACGCGTGTGACTCGTGCTGCCGCTGCTGCTGC
The DNA here is from genome assembly GCA_900490845.1 of Pristionchus japonicus. Taxonomy (NCBI): domain Eukaryota; kingdom Metazoa; phylum Nematoda; class Chromadorea; order Rhabditida; family Neodiplogasteridae; genus Pristionchus; species Pristionchus japonicus. The sequence continues at coordinate 277,110 of LS521840.1, forward strand.
AAATGCAAATGCTGCAGCACGTGCAGCAGTCAAGACGCCATCGAATGAGCCGCTGAGCAACCCTCGAAACAGTGGCAGTGGAAGCAGCAAGAAGACCAGTGGAGGAGCCGCCACATCTGCTGCAGCCGCCAACTACGCTGCAGCTATCGCAGCTGCTGCAGAAATCTCTGCGGCTGCAGCTCCGCGCGTCACTCGTAGACGCCTGTTCTGCGATGTTCTTGAGGTAAGGAAACTGGATTTTAGAAGGAAAAACTATTTCAACACATTTATCCCGGATTTTATTCTTGGTAGGGTTGACCAAATCGAGTCGGAATAGTCGAGGCCTCGACTCAGAGGTAAGCGAACACACTCGCTGTTTAGACTTTGGATGATCTTCTGCTATCAAATCAACAAAAAACAATAAACCAATAGCAAACCGACAGCTCATATTTACCTTTCAGGAAAAGGCCCTCGCCCCATCCACCACTACTGAAGAGGAGGAAAAGGTGGAGGAAGAATACCATTGGTGTGAGGATTGCGATCTGTACTACACTACGGCACAGGGATTGGCTATTCATCGGGGACAAAAGCACAAGAAAGGTACGAATATTCTTATTTAGATTCCAAGCATAGATGATTTGTTCAACTGCGGCCTCATAAATTCTGAAGCTCAATGCAAAATACAGTCGTACCGAGCAAAGGTTATCAAACGAGCAAAGAGTAAAGCGAAGGGAACAGTAGTTGCTGAGCAAAAATGTATTCATTTGACGGTTTCAATTGCCGACAAAATCAATATTTCATCTCAGCAACCAAAAGGAGACGTTCGGGCCGACTTCTCACTGACAGAGTGAAACGAGCCCGATCGATGTTGGATGCAATGGAGGAGAATTATGCACGAAATGCTAAAATTTCTCTCAAAACTCCCAAGAAATCGACATCGACTTATTGGAAGAAATATAATGAGGAGTATTATTGATTATTTCTTATTCATCATCTTTATTTTCTCGTTGAACTGTCACATTCATTTCTCGGTTTGATTTTTTTGCTCGATAAATGTGTATTCAATGAAAATAGCGTGATTCAATGAGACTCACTCACAACAACTACAAATTGACTCACAACTATCAAATTGACATTAGTATCAATCAGCGTATTAAAATTTCTGTTCATTGTTCGTTTTTATAAAAATCTCAATGGGAAAATATTCCCCGTGGCTGCCCTTTGTCACCTAGGCTCATTAGTGTGCAGTATTCTCATTGGTCAGATTAGAGGGCGGAACAACGGGTGTGAAGCGTCAGAACTCGCCTATAAAAGAGAAGCAAACACCTCGCACTTGTTCTCTCTCCACTTCTCAACTGATTTATTTATTTATTTACAAATTTTCTCTAATTTCGATTGTTCTGTTCCATTTATACTTTATGTAACTCTCCACTTTTTCAGAGCTCTACACACTCTCATCTCCAAGCGGACATAACTTCAAGTTGCACCGTATTTCAAGATTACTACCACAGATAACAAATAATGTACAAGTCAAAGGATCAGCGGATTTTAGCAAGCTTGTAGAAGTGAGTTGCACCTTTCACAGGAACAGTCTAGTATGTGCACTCCTGCACTTTCCCGGAAAATAAGCCCATAACCATCCACATCTCCGGTCACCAGCCCTGCGCGAAACCATTGCATTTGGGGAATCACTGAAACTCATTTAATTGTATTGACCAGGAAAAGAACGCCGGAACATGACATTACATTTCCCTTTGCAGCTGGCAAAATTCGTGGACAAGAAAAATCCTGGTTGTGAAAGCAGACAATAATCATCTGGATTCAACATACACAGTCGTACCCAGGATAGGCGCCAGGCCAATAATAATAATTAGACATCTTGAATACGAAGGACACAAGGATTGGTATCACGGGCTTACGAATTGAGACTAAAGAAGACGACCTAAATTTATATTTACATTGTATGATCGATAAAGACGTCAGCAAAATTCACTTTTCATTCGCACACATCCAAGAATAGGGCTAAATATGAATAAACCAAGAAGCAATGTCTCATCGTTTACTCACATAGATTTGCGAGATAATTGTTCATTATCACACTAGTTCTCCGTTTGATCAATATTTTAGATTGAAAAATACGAATCACTCTTCCCACTGGCACCCCTCAACTATTCATTAGAGTCCCTTTTTTCTTCCAGTTTCTCGTTGGTCAGATAAATGGGCGGAGCCATTGGTGCGAAGCGTCAAAATTCGCGTATAAAAGGCAAACAATCACCTAGCCCACGCACGTTTTCTCTCTCCACCTCTTCATTTATTTATTTATTGGTCACGCATTTTCTTTTGTTCGATTGTTCTGTTCCATTTATACTTTATGTAACTCTCCACATTTCCAGAGCTCTACACGCTCTCATCCTCGAAGAGAATGTTCCTTCAAGTTTACCTCATCGCAAAACTACTACAACGTCATTATGATGAACAGAGGTTAGTTTCCAAATTTGTCTTGTTTTTCCCTGGTGCGGAAAAACTTTTTTTCCGGATCGGATTTATCACTCATGCATTCTTGTTCAGAAGCCTCCAATTTCTCGTCACTCTGGCGGATATGTGCTGTAAAAGTACCTCTTGAGCAACAAATAAGAATCTCCATTAACATGATCATAATGAAGAAAATGTTCGCAAAAAGCAACTGCAATCTGATATATTTCAATGTACAAGTCAGAGAATCAGCGGATGTAAGCAAGCTCGAAGAAATCTGCACTGAAGATTGCTGCATGCGATAGAAATATGGAAATGAAGTATGCATATTATGTTGTATTTGATTGTATACTGAAATGAAGTCGTTTCATAAATCGATTGTTGATTCAACATGCCGAAATAGAAGCAAGCGCTGATACATGCTATCCAGGAAATTGCACAAATGAAAAGACTTTGAAAAAACAGAGATCCTGTTAATCAAATATGTTCTTAATAACTTCTCCCGGTGGCATCCCTCCAATGAATTCGTATGCTCGTTCAACTACCCCATAGATGCTTGATACAATTTTCGAATAAATATTGCCCGAGTTCACTTCAATCATTGTCCCCTGGCATTCCTTCGCTCTATTCTCCTTCCAGTTTGAAGAGCGAACGCGTCGCTTGCTTGATTCTCATGTTAGCGTTTGTGTTTTTGGTGGTTTGATTGTGATTGGTTGTTCGATCTGTATCTCCCAATCTCTGCAACTCGTATCTTTTCTGCAGGAATGAAGATTGCCTCTAACGTCCTCGATGCGATCGAGAAATCGCCACTCGTAAAGCTGAACAAACTAGAAGGAGTTAGCTGCAGTGTCTGTCAGTTTGTTTCGAATTTCCTCCCCCATTTCTCTCCCCTCGTTCTCGTTCATGCGGCAGTGAAAAAGACTTGCCAACTTCTTCCCAAATAGCGGGAACAACCGAGTATCCTCGAAATTTCGAAACTATTCGACTTTCCGAATATCTAGAATCACCGAAAAATCATGATTTGAAAAAAAAAACAGCAAATTTTCATCAATCTTCAACGAGCAACTCAATTCACGGTCTTAGTAAAAATATCTCGTTTCAGACGCGAAATGCGAGTACCTCAATCCTGGCGGATCGGCGTTCGATCGAGCCGCGCTCAACGTACTACAGAAAGCAGCCGAGGTGAGTAAACAACATCCAATAAACAACAACAACAACAACAACAACAACAACAACGACAACAACAACAACAACTCCAATAACAACAACAACCATATTTCAGAACGGCAAGCTGCGTGAGGGCATGACTGTGGTGATCGCTCGAGGGGGCTCGTACGCGATTTCCTTCGCTATGGCGTGCGCTGTGCTGAAATACAAGTTCGGTTTTGATATTTTTAAATCTTTGATCGTTCCTCGAACAAAGCACTACCTTTCATCGTGATGTTCACGTGGAAAAGGCAATTATTTTCGCGCGCAGTGATCCATTATTCGTTCTTTCAAGTTCTCTAACTTTGGCACGCGGTATCTAGTGTTTATGAGAGGGGACATGATACAAAAAAAAGGTTGACGTCCCTCCAGGGGCGTGATTCTCATAAGAACGCACTGGCATTCCAGACTGATGGTCGTGAGCGACGATCGCGACGGTGCTGGAGTCGTTAACCTTCTGACGGCGATGGGTGTCGAGCTCATCCGTGTGAGACAACATCAGGGAGGAGTAAAACAGTTTGCGCTGCAGTATATGCATGAGGAAGGACACTCGGATAGAGTATACATTGATGAGGTGAGTTACTCTTCCCGCTTGTTGCTCTAAAAGCACTGGTTTATCAGTGGACACATTTTCTAGTGAAAAAGGACCACCATTTTAATGGATCAAACAAGGAAAAGGTCAACAGAATGTTTCCAGTCCGAATACGACACGTATCTCTCCTCCATCCTCGACGAGATCGTCTCCACTCTTCCCTCCTGTGACGCTATCTTCGTGCCCATGATTCATGAGGACTCCTTCAAAGCAGTGACGAACAAGTTCACGGTAAGCGGTTACCGTATTCAACTACCGTATCTGAAGCGCGTTGTGGTAACTGCTAGTGATTGGCCCATGATCCATGAGGACTCAACCAGGGCTGCGCCCCATAAGTTCACTGTGTGTTCATACTGTATTAAAGTTCCCCTCCACGCCTACACATTTTGCGTTGACATGTTGACTTTCACGGCTCATATCTCGGCTTCCTGTGGAGCAATTGACTTGAGATTTTGTTTTCGACTATTTGGCGTCCGAAACTTTGTTAATGCAAATTGACAAGTCGATTGGTCCACGGAGAAAAAATGCGGGAATTCAAATTGGGATTGTTTGGATCTGGTGTGGAGGGGAACTTTAACCAAGCAGGTTCTGATGATCGTATGCTGATCCCTTTTGTATACGGTAAATCATGGATAGTGCTGATTCTTCTCCCATTCAGGGCAAGCTGATGCGTGTCACTCGCCCGAAGGATATCATCTACAATCGGGCCCCAACAGCCGTTCCCGATCTGGCGGATGAACTGGGATGCGACAGCGAGTTTATAGTGAATGATGAGGTTAGTAAAATATTGAAAAAAGTGATTAGAGCGATCTGAAGAAAAGCGTCAGTTCCGATCATATTTTGTGCAGAATTTAAACAGAAATGCGAAAAAAATGTAGCTGAAAATGATTGCCAGGATGCCTACGTGATGGCCCGTTGGCTCTCCGCCCATGAGGGTCTCATGGTGGGCGCGTCGTCCGGAGCAGCAGTCAAGGCAGCTGTGGAGTACGCGAAGAATCTGCCTTCGGAAGCTGTGGTCGCCATCCTCTGCATTGATGGGATTAGGAACTACCTGTGCGTTTCGCTTCTGTGATTCATCATTAGAAGTTCTCTCTATGTTTATACAGTTCTCCTCGAAGGGTCAAAATAATGTAGCGCATGCTTCAGTAGATAATGAAAGCTAGTTAAATATTTCGGAACATTGATTATCTTTCAGTGACCATTTCGTTGACAACGCGTGGATCAACGAGTACAGACTTCGTCATGTCGAACTGAACAAGGAGAAACCCAAACCGAATGAGTGAGTATACTCTCCAACTCTCTTTCACTTTGGCTGAACTGGATATTTATAGAGATCATGATTACATAGGAAACATCACTGTGGAAGATGCTCCGATTCTTTTTTCTTCTTATCAACAATTTTGAAAAAAGAAAGAAACTAATTCAGCACCTTCGACCCCTCCGTTCTCGTCTACGATCCGACCACTCTGGCAGGTGAATGGGAGAAGGATGAGGAGGGACACTGGAGCAAGTGCAGTTACGAGTTCAAGGCTTACAGGTGAGAATCAGATGGTATTTGAGAACATTTTGTAAGCTAATTTCCGAAATGCATGAAGCAATAGTGAGATAGTGTGAACTAGACAAAGAGACCAGGAGGGACACTGGAGCAAGTGCAGTTACGAGTTCAAGCAGTACAGGTGAGAATTAGATTGTATTTGTGTGCATTTTGTGAACTCACAAAAACATAAAGCGATAGTGAGGTAGTGCGAACCAGATCGTGTAAAAAAGATATTGAAAAAATGGCATTTCGAAAATCTCCAGAAAGGACCGTCCAGCCGTGATGAGCAGCATCCTCAAAGCAGTCGGCAACACACCTCTCGTCCGACTCAATACGCTGCCCAAGATGCATGGAGTTGAGGCACAAATTTGTTAGTTTCTTCGTCTTTGTTCAGTGGTAGAACACCTGCCCGAGAAGCGGAAGCACCGTGTTCGATTCTCGGTTCTTAAATTTCTCTGTGCGTTCTCTATTTTCGAGAAATCGGATGTTCCTTGCAGATGCAAAGTGTGAGTACATGAATGCGGGAGGATCGATCAAGGATCGCATCGCGTGCAGAATGATTGACGTATGCCACAACTTTTTTCTCTCCTGCGCACATTGCCAAACGAGTGAAACGAATTAGCCAAATATCGTCACTTGAGCTTCACAGAGGGCATAATACTGAGCGAGAGATTGAAGTTTGATTGCCCTCGATTCCTTCAATTTCGAATCAATTACATCAACTTGGAAACGCGTTGGAAAAATCGAAAAACAATTGTATGTGCAAACTTCAAATGTATCATTCCAGCTCGCGTGTTCACTTGCACCCGGTTATTATTGCAAATATTGATGTTAAAAAAGATTCATATTCTAGCTCGCCGAGTTAGCCGGTATCCTCAAACCCGGCATGACCATCATCGAGCCGACCTCTGGAAATACGGGCATCGGATTGGCACTCGCGGCAGCGGTCAAGGGATACAAGTAAGGATCTCTTTCATTACTTCTTCACCTTTTCGATGTAATTATTGGGAGTTTATGCACTTCCGAACAATAGGGTGAAAATTATACGGGTAGAAATAGTTCTCTAAAAATAAGGGCATTGGATTGGCGCTAGCGGCTGCGGTTAAGGGATACAAGTACGCGTGCTGTTCCATAACTTCTTGTTCTTTCTATCGGGATGTTTTCATGCAATTATTGGGCGTGCCTGCTCATGTTTTTCAGTGGTTAGTTCAGTGAAAAGTTTCAGTGATCCCCTAGGATTTCGCAGGGCTGTTGGTCGGAGATGGAAGAAACGTATGGGTGTATTAGGCGATGTCCGGGAAATATGCAATCCGGGAATTAGGTCATGGCCGGGAACAGATGTTCCAATTGTCGGTTGCAGATGCATCATCGTCATGCCGCACAAGATGTCCAAAGAGAAGGCACTGGCGATCGAAGCACTCGGAGCAACAATCATAAGGACTCCGAACGAGGCCGCATTCGACTCGGCCGAATCGCATATTGGAGTCGCGTTGAGATTGCAGGTTAGAGTGTTTGCATTATGGGAGGGTAGCTAAATAGTGAAGAGTTAGAACTGAACTAGACCGCATTCGACTCGGCTGAATAGCATATTGGTGTCGCATTGAGGCTGCAGGTTTGTATCATGGGGAGGGTAGCTAGGACTCGATAAGAGGCGAAAATTGTGACTAAACGAGGCCGCATTCGATTCGGCCGAGTCGCATATCGGAGTCGCGTTGAGACTGCAGGTTAGTGCATGACATCAGTCTGTTCATAACGCTAAAATAGACGAAAGTGTGGGAAAAATATTTTTGGCTCGTTGCAAATGTCTCTGAAATTCCACTCCAGGCCGAGATCCCCTCCTCGATCGTGCTCGATCAGTACCGGAACTTGGGCAATCCGATGGCTCATTATGAACAGACTGCCGAGGAGATATTGGATGCGATGGAGGATAAGGTGAGATGGGCTCTATTTCTTAGCCGTTATTGGTCGGGTGAGAACTTTCGGTTGATAAGCTTCTGGATGAACGGATATCATCCGATCTAGAGTCCTTTCAAAGCCCATATCTTCGCATGATTATTCAACTATTCTCACATTCCTTGCTTCATTATTCAATTCGTGAAGATTGATTTTGATAGTTAATAAATAATAAGTTATTCAATTCTCAGATCGACTACGTTGTCGTCGGAACGGGAACGGGCGGCACGGCGACCGGGATCGCCATGAAGATCAAGGAGAGAATTCCCGGCTGCAAGATAGTCGGAGTAGATCCTGAAGGATCCATCCTGGCCGATCCGAGTCAGACTGATACTGCGTTCTATGAGGTGGGGTTCTTGAGACTCGAAAAAAACCGATTCCTATCGAACTTGATTCGGATTTTTTTCGTAACTTTGAAAGCTGAAAAGCTGTTCAACAAATAGTTTCGTGTATCAAAGAGCAGGTAAATAACTTTACCAGGTGTGAGGCAAACGTGCCGTCTTGCTCAGTACTTCAAAATAGCTTTCATCCAATCTAGTGCCGTATCAATCCGCTCCTTCAGGTTGAGGGAGTCGGTTACGATTTCATCCCTGGTGTTCTCAGGAGGAACACGATCGACATGTGGGAGAAGTCGACGGATAGAGTGAGTTTGTGTTCCTCTCATAGCTTCCTCGGATTCTGAAGTGTGCGAAATTGTCTCAGTCTCTCCATATCACATGCTCGCTCGCACTGTTTGTTCGGTAGCAGATCATTGTGAAATAACAAGATGAGCAATTTTTGTACATTCCAGCTCGGAATCTCCTTTCATAACCTTGAATGGAATGAATCGGTTCCTCAGTTGAGAAAGTGCTGAAGATGTCAGAAGCACAAAAATAGTAAACACTATCTTCCAGGAGTCATTCGAGACTGCGCGTGCCCTCATCCAGCATGAGGGTCTGCTGTGTGGAGGATCATCGGGATCGAACACTTATGCAGCACTTCAGGTTTGTTAGTGTTGTTATTCTCATGGTTGTCTTGTACTTTCAATACACTCTTCCAACTCAACTCCACGTATACATCCAGGAACCGGTATTCCACTTGCGCATAGTGTTACTTTTCCAATAGTGTAGTCGTTGGTGAGATGGGAATAGTTCGAGGTCCAAATTAGGGTTGGCTAAGCGCTTGCGACTTTGCGATGTCGCGAATCGAGAATGACAACGTCGCATTTGGTAATGCGATGTCCCATTGCGAGAAGGGAAGCGAGAGAGAGTATGTAAAACGAAGAGACCGCCTCCCTTCTCTCAATGCAACATCGCATAGCCATTGCGATGTTGCATCCCTCACCCTCCCCTCCCGCGACATCGCAACCGAGAGAGCGCGGTATGCGATGTCGCACACATCGTTTAGCCAACCCTAGTCCAAATCACTTCAATGCAATCATTTTCTCCTATTTCCAGATCGCCAAGGGTCTCCCTGCCTCCTCTCGAATCGTCGTCATTCTCCCCGACGGCGTTCGCAACTACCTGACTAAGTTCCTGTCTGATGACTGGATGTTCGTCAGAGGGTATCATCTGTAGATACTGATGATTTCAACGTCGAGGCCACTTCTACGCCCCACTTCTACGCCCCACATAATCTGCATTTCCTACGACTTTTCTATCTCTCATTGTGTACAAACCTTGTATATTGTATGCACGAATGAAGTGGTTGATAAACTCAAAGATTCAAGATGTACAATAACGACCCGCAAATCGTCGTCATCCTTCCCGACGGCGTTCGCAATTACCTGACCAAGTTCCTGTCCGATGACTGGATGTTTGTGAGGGGATACCATCTGTAGGCGTCGACAACATCAGAATCCCCTCTCAACGTTGACCCCACATTTGATCCTTCCACTGTTTCCATGTGAAGACGTCGACTTTGAGGCGTTGGGACCACTCCTACACCCACTTGTTCGCACATCATAACATCCTCTGTATACATCATCTGCATTTTCTTCTTCATCCGTTCCTCGTTACAATTGCCAATTGATTGGAGCGGACTCTTGAGACACATTGTCGATCCCGTCGAGAATTCACCGTGAATAAATCATTTTGGCAAACTTTTTCTGTTTGTTCCAGAAATGTCTCACGCATCATTGCTAGATCTTTTTTTTTTAAACGTCCCCTACGGCACCGCTTCTTTCAGATTAATCATCCTCTTCGAACTTTCTTCAATCTTCCCGTGGCATCCTTTCCATATTGATCGCGTCGCTCGCCCACAGTACACTGTAGTAGGCGGAGTCAGGAGTGGGAAAGACTCATCAAGGGTATAAATAGGGATGGATTTGCAGTTGCAGTCACATTTTCCGTTACACCCTCCCTCAATTCTTCAACTATTACTTTTCATGCATTTTCTATCATTTTCATGGTTTCATTGTTTATGCGTAACATTTGCAGAGCTCTACACGCTCTCATCCTCGAACTGATGGCTCCATCGAATTTCATGCTTTCTCAAGACTCTAACAATGGTCAATACCACTCGACTCATCATGAAGACAGACACGGAGTTGGACTGATTGAGATGGATACCGATGCACACAGCACCATATACTCCGCAGCCCAAGATAGTATTCATTCACAACCGTTACAACATCCGAAGAATCTGTCACCAACAAGGAGCCTATAAGAACAGTACAAAGCGTGGTATAACATAAGTTGATATTTGATTGTATGATAAAGTTTAATTAATTCGATGATTACGTGGTACTTTGTCTTCATTTTTTGAATATTTAATAAGTTCAATTGTGAAAAAGAACAGAATCTTCTTCACCTCTTCTTAGACTTTTTTTTCGTCTTACCATAAATGCTTGATGAAGTATTTGAATTCACATTGCTCTCATTCGCAGCAACCCTACCCAACAATCCTACAGTTCTCCCCCTGGCAGTCCTTCCATAAGCATTTCTGCCATATTAATGTGCGAACGCGTCGCTTGCTCATTAGTGGGCGTAGTCACAAGTGCAAACTTTCGAGACTCAACGGGGGGTATAAATAAAGGAGGAATGGTTAGGCACAATCACAGTTTTCCGCTTTCTCCCATCTTTTCTCCTCTCGTTCTTTGTCTTTGTCCCTTTTCCTAGCTAATGCATCCCATGTCAGAGCTCTACACGCCCTCATCTCCGAAAGGAAAACTGTTTTTATTGGAGCTGAAGAATGCAATCTTTGAATGGCAAGTATGCATCACCAATACTGTCCTGGTGCAGATCGAGTGTGTGGTTTTGCAAGAGACTCGCAGGAAAAACTTAGGGACACTGCTGAGTGAAAGGAAGACCTTTGACTGCTACTCACGGACTACGACTAATGCCTTCAGAACAAATTTGTGAGTCAATAACCCTCCCTACCGTAGTCCTGAGGCTACAGTAACCCAAATAGGCTGCAGTAACCCGAATAGGCTACAGTAACCCGAATAGGCTTCAGTACCCAAATAGGCTACAGTAACCCAATTATGCTACAGTAACCCGAATAGGCTACAGTAACCCAATTAGGCTACAGTAACCCAAAAAGGCTACAGTACCCAAATAGGCTACAGTACCCAAGTAGGCTAGAGTGGCCCAAATAGGCTACAGTAACCCAAATAACGCAAACCAAATACAGTAACCCAAACATTACCATAACTTATGGTCCATAAAACAACCTCTCCCCATTCAGGCGATCATCCGTTCTGTCCTGATTGCGTCATCGTACTGGCTCTACGAATTCGGCCTATGAGATAGAAGATTTCGAACGCAGAATGCTGAAGAAACGAGACTACCGAATCAGCAACGTCTCGATAATAAATACTAATTGATTGAATGATGGAATAAAGTGTTTTTGTTCAAATCGCTCCTTTTATCAACGAGTGCAAAATCAATTTGCGAATCAGAATCGGATTCCTGCAGGCGTGATTCAGTGGTTTTCCTCTGGCGCCCTCCGCTTAAAAAACGGTAGTTTGAAATCGGCTTGCGTAAAAAAACGCGAAAGTAAAAAGTATGTTATTCGAAAACCTCCCAGTGGCAAGCCTTCCTCAAACTGACTCTATAACGTGCTTTCCGTTCTCATTGGTCAGTTTGGTGGGCGGAGTCATACTCAACAAGGGTATAAATAGGACGGTATAACCAGTCATGATCAGAGTCCTGCCGTTTTCCCCCATCTTATCCCTCACGTCATCTCTTTCCATTATTTGGTCCAATTCCTTAATCTAAAACAACACTTTTTCAGAGCCCTACACGCCCTCATCTTCGAACGCCTGTTCGACCTGATTAACGCTCTTGATCGATAATGCATCGATAATGACACGGTCTTCAATGCTTTCATCGGATCAAAATATTACGGCGGCAAAATGTGGTTATCTCATTCAACGAACGATTCCACTAAAACGAGACGGATGAAGATGGAGACTCAAAGGGCTCTCAGTTGCTGTGATGGGAAACAGAGTGACGACGAGGTGGACCCGAAGTAGAGAAGTGTGCAGCAGAGGCACCAAGAAGCAAGAGGAGGCGTCCACGAAAGAAGGCAAAGGCATCCCCATGAGAAGAAAACATTCCCGACGTCTCGTTTGCAAGCAGAAGTTCGTATTGTAAATTGGAATTTGAATGTAAGATGGAATAAAGTATTTACAATCACACACTAACAAATCAAAGATTTCAAAGAAATAATGCGCAGATTTGCCACAGCAGGGTTCACGTATATTTGAATTTTCTTGGGGAAACAAAATGAAAAAAACGAATCCGCCGTCATGTCTGCGGCCAAAAGTTCGTATTGATTGTAAGATGAATTAAAATCAAATAAATTATTTGGAAATAGCACGCTGTTCGAACAAATCAATGCTAATTACATTAGTTTGGACCCGGTTCTTCCTTTTGAATCTTCCAGTGAAGCCACTCGTTTAAAAAATGGGAAATTTCAATAACAGGATGTCTTTCTTTGAAGCAATTATCATCCATTATGTTATTTTGTCTTACATTTGTACTTCCTATTTTCTAACGAAGTCTTGTAAACAGTAGATCAAGTGAAAGCTCCCCACTGGCAAGCCTTCCTCAAACTGACTCGATAGCTTGCGTCCTTTTCTCATTGGTCAATCGAGTGGGCGGAGTCAAAAGTGAGAACAACTAAGCGTCTTCTGCAGAGACGGCCAGAATTTGCAGTTCACTCTTATTTTCGTTTTCGCATTTATGTTGCCTTTCGCGTAATTCAATTTCTCGTGCTGTAATTA
>LS521840.1:290596-317622 GCA_900490845.1 Pristionchus japonicus
AGCTCCCCACTGGCAAGCCTTCCTCAAACTGACTCGATAGCTTGCGTCCTTTTCTCATTGGTCAATCGAGTGGGCGGAGTCAAAAGTGAGAACAACTAAGCGTCTTCTGCAGAGACGGCCAGAATTTGCAGTTCACTCTTATTTTCGTTTTCGCATTTATGTTGCCTTTCGCGTAATTCAATTTCTCGTGCTGTAATTACTATTTTTCAGAGTTCTGCACGCTCTCACCTTCGCATAGAACCTTTCTTCGCCTGAATTTCAAAGTCCACTATCGCACTAATGGCTCGATAAGAATTGCGATGCCATAGAGTTGAAGTTCTCCGAACATATCTCCGACAGTCTAGAGCTGGTTGCTCATGAGCTCTTCCCAACTGGTCTCTGAAGTTTTGCATTCGCCTTCTCACCGACCGTACCAGAACCTCCCAAAGTCAACTTCATCGTTGTTGGTGCTTCATGAAGTACAGATACTGAGCGCCGCGATGCTGTTGTTGAGAAGAATCGAGTAGTCCATGAAGTACTTCATTAGAAACGTGCACTATGATATGTATTGTATGCTCTGATAAATGATTTGAGATATCCTTGAATTTCTCTCTGATGCAGCTCCTATTGTCCACTCTTCTCAAATTCAAATGATGAGTTGTCCAAGTATTCTCAGAAATCACGAACTTTCGCAAAAGTCACGTAATGTTGACAAGAATAAACTCCACTTTTACATAACCTGCTCAAATATTTGTTATTCTCGACTCTCAACCCGTCAACAACTCTTCCCCCATTCGCTCCACTGCGCTCGTCCCGAGTGGTTCTCTCCCCCTCTTCTCTCCTCCCTCGCTTTTCGATGCTCACAGGTATCATTTTCTCTCTTTTTTTGTCAATCAAATTCCCCTTTTCAGTCATCTCTTCCCTCCTGCTTCTCTTCCTTGCCATCCCCGGCTCAAGTGGATTTGTGAGTTTGATCTTTGATCTCTGATCTTCGGAGTACTGTAGATACAGTAACTTCAGTACCGTATCTACCGTTCCCTGACTACCGGACCCTCACCTTACCGTATCCCTCCTTCAGGCCTGCCGTTGGGACCGCCTGATCCATACCATACCGTATCCTCATTACAGTAACCCTTACCGTACCCTTACTATACCCTGACTACCGTATCCTCGCTACAGTACCCCTTACCATACCCCTCTCAGGCCTGTGAATGGCACGGTCGGGCTCCGTTCTGCGGCAACACCGGCTGCCCAAGTGGATTCACCCAGGAGGCGAGCGCGAAAAACGCGTCGTCCAGTGCAGTATTCGGCGATTTCGGAAAGTAAGATCGATACCGTACCTCAATACCGTAACTCCACCCTACCGTACCCTCCTCAGGTCCTGCTTTTCCGGCGAGAAGAGACTGTGCTGCAGAGAAGGCGAACTGGCCAAGATCAATCAGGAATATCCTGTAAGGGATCGATAAGATGTACCACGAATACCGTACCCTGATGCCACAGTACTCTGAAGCTACCGTACCAATACCATGTCGTTTTGTGATAGAAGCTATGGTACCCTCATCGCAATATACTGTATCCCGCAACTACCGTACCCTGACCATAACATGCCCTGGGTCACCGTCTACAGTATACAGTATACTGTTAAAGAAATGATGTATCTTTAAGAGATCATACCTCTGCCATACCATATCACATCCAGAAGCTACCGTACCACCACCCTAAGGTTATCGTCTCATAATTTCAGTCATGCTCGTGGGCTGGCACCGGTCCCTTCTGCGGGGGCGCCCAATGTCGTGAGGGATTCACTGAGTTCATTCGAAGCAAAGAGCCTATTGGCGCGTCGAAAGGCAGCATCTTTGAGGGATTCGGAAAGTAAGTTTATCGATTACTTGGACACTACGGTATCGCTGAGATACGGTAACTACCGTAATCTGATCTTTGATATCTTCAGAAGTTGCTGGAACGGTGACAAGGCACTCTGCTGCAAGCACGTCAAACGTCAGGAATCGAAGAAGGTCAATTGATGATCTTTGATCTTTGATCGCTCCTGATTGATCTTTGATTCCTTCCAGGAATGCGAATGGTTCGGCTCCGCCCACTTATGTGGCAACAACGATTGCCCTGAAGGCAAGGTTGAAGTCAGGAGAAGCCGCAACGAAACAAGCGCCGACTTTGGAAAGTGAGCGATTGATCTTTGATCTTTGATCTTTAACTCAATTTCAGACCATGCTGGACTGGCCAGAAAACTCTCTGTTGCAACAAACCGAAGGGATCTGGTCTGATCGATATTTTCAACGGAAAGCTGAACTGATTCGCTTTATCCTCCCCATTTCCTCCTGATAAAATTTGGTTGAGGAGTCGAGTTTTTGATGTATTTTTGTCGATGTTGTACCGTAATTTGAGCGGCTCTACTCTTGTTTAGTGGTCCCATCAAAGTTTCCTGGTCGCAACTCACTTGGCTGGTCCCAACAAAGTTTACTGGTTTCATGAAAGTTGGCTGGTCCCAACAAAGTTGACTGGTCCCATCTCACTTTACTGGTCCCATCAAAGTTGGCTGGTCCCATCCTTCAGAGGCCCAGAACTTGGCTGGTCCCATTCCCTCTTCAGTTAGTTCTCATTTCGAAATCTGAATGAGAGTGCAATGATGTAATCGCTTGAAGGTAAACAAAGAGTACCCGATAGACATGAAATCATTTGAACATCGAATGGCTCTTCTTGAACACAACTGCTACACGATTCTTAAATATGTCTATCGGATACACGGCACATTACGAAAGAGGCCACCGATCCATTTTTTGCCGCGACGCACGGGAATGGGACCAGCCAACTTCGGGGCCTCTGAAGGCTGAATAGCCCATAAGAAGGGTTAATGTGGATGGAACCAGCCAACTGAGATGGGACCAGCCAACTTTGATGGGACCACTAAAGTGAGATGGGACCTGCCAACTTTGATGGGACCAGTTAACTTTGTTGGGACCAGCCAAGTGAGTTGGGACCAGGAAACTTTGATGGGACCACTAAACGAGAGTAGAGCCACTTGAGCTACCGTACTCTACCGCACCTCTGAACTCATCTTGTACCCTGGTGCTACCGTAACCATCTTCTACCGTCCACATTACCGTAACCAATGCCCAGTTTCCGAAAAAGCATTACCTCATTTATCGTCCCAGTGCCAACGTGACATTTTATCTCATCATTCCAATTTGCAATTCATCATGGCTTCCAATCACATGCCACCCATTAGTAAATGAGACACGGCAAGTTACGGTGAATCTGAAACAACCGCAACGCGCGCGGCGAAATATTGCGTCAGGGTAGCGAAATGTTGCGAAACCCGCCCAGGTACCTTACCCGTCGCGTCTAGAGCGCATGCTGTTTACATATAGGCCGGCATCGCCTTGCGAAATGCGAGTGACGCGGTTGCGAAACATAGCGCTCCGATGCCTTGTTAAGCAACCTTGTCACAGATTTGAACGGCGCGTCGCGCGGGAATCTGACGCGAGACGCGGTCGTTCTAGGTTCAAGGCTCCACTGTCGTAACGTGCCGTGGAGATAGAAGGGAATCCTATTGAAACTGTTTATCTCTCGCCGTCTCGTCTTCTTCTCTCTTTGCGTTATCTCTCACCTCTCTTGAGGAATTCATTAATGATGTTGTATTACTGCAAGTACTACGTGATGATAATTGACAATATAAGAAGGGGTGAATTCGTTGGTTCGTTCCCATGAAGTACTTTGTCGATTTTCTTATAATCGAAGAACCTTCAACTGTAAGGTCAGGGTCAGCAAAAAATCAGCGAGAGAGTGTGTGAAATTGAGAGAGTTTCTTACAATTCAAGTTGCTTCAACTGTAACGTAAAATTAAAACGCTTTAAGGTGTAAAAGTAGTTCATGCGAACGAACCAACGAATTCACCCCTCCTTCACCCCCTATGAACAAATATCACATAAATGCCGCACAGTTATTGTATTCGGCGACTTACTTACAAACAAGTAATACTTGAAAGATGGTTTCGTAAGTTTACAAAGTGAACAATTGTGAATAATATAATTTTTACAAAAGAAAAAATTGACAGTTAAAATAAATTAAATAATTAAATACTCAATCGTAAATCTGACCTATCAAACTATTGTGCAATATCGTTTGAATTCCCGCGTTTTCCGAATTGCCAAAGTTGCTTAATTAGTTTTTCGTATTTATTTTCGTTTTCTCTCTCGTTTTTGCTGTTTTGCATGTGAATTGCGATTCAAATGACTGAACAAACTCGCGCCATTCACCTTTTTCCTCCGACCATGCGCCTAACACCTCTAATTTCAAGCGCGTACCCTCTGGTTTGTCAATTGCTCTCCTTCCTTTTGGCGATATTTGAACTATCACTTCTTTCGAGGTTTTCCACGATTTACGACGCATATTATCATCGTTTCCACACATCTGCATGCTCTAATGTTTCCTCTGTTACTTCGTTAAGGAGTTTTGTCGTGCTCTCATTAATGTGCCGTCATTTTGCTGGCTGCGATAGTGAAATTTGCCTTTCAGTTCGCCCCTCGGCGATGTCGCGAGACGCTGTGGAGGACGAATTCGACTGGCCAAGAAAGGAAGTCAATCCGAGGAAGGAACGACTGAGTGTGAGTGCTATTTCATCACTTTTTACATTTTATTTTATTACCATTATGCTATTCTCGTTTTTATTGACTTTTTGGCACCCGTGCATGATCGATTTCTCTCTCAGCGTGATGGTGAGCATTCGAGTAATGAAGATGTGGAGAACTCGCTCAAATCATCTACAAAGGAAGTAAAGTCGATGAGGGGAGGAGTGATTGTGAGTCTTTCGCTAACCGTTGAACCAAAACATCGCTTATTTTACGACTTCTTTCTCATTATTTGTTATTTTTACCGCTTTTAGCGACATAATGTAAAAAAAACTTGATTTTATGAAAAAAATAAATTTTGAATTTCATCGAATGCGAATTTGATCTTGTAACAACGATATCTATATTTATCGAAAACGAACTTGATCTGGCTTCTGAATAACAAAATATCATTTTACAGATGCAGAAGGAGGAGAAGAACTCTGTAGAGAAGAAGATTAGATTGGCAGACCTCCTGCTGAAAATCTGCATCGACACTCCAACGCCCTCCGATCTCATTTGCGATATTCTCGCACAGAATGGTTGCGAAGAAACAGACCCCGTTCACTGGGTCAAGATGACGGAAAGAGTTAGAGCCTGGCTCAAACTCCCCCTCAAGGAGAAGTGAGACGCGATCGAAGCAATGAATCGCACCCTCAAGACTATCGACCCCGAGGTACTTTATGTCTTCAAGTTGACGCTGGTTGAATAACGGACCCTTGTGCAGTGTACTCTCGTGCCTCGAATGAGCTGCACTCTAACGTGTGCTGGTTGCGCGCAGAGGCTCGACGCCACTTTCCCTTCCACCGACCGGATCATCCGTCTCTCCAATGTTTTCGCATCCTCTGATATGACAAACAAGATTGTGGATGTCATGAAGAGGTCGCTGTACGCTGACCGCGATCGGCACGTGCAGTTTTGCTACACGGAAGACACCAAGGCCGAGATGATTAAAGTCGAGGTACGATTTTGTTGGAAACTACTGCTAGGAAAGTCAAGGAAAAAGCTTTAGTTACATCATTTTCGCTTTTGATAATACACAAGATCATTTTCGTTTCCATCAAAGTCTAGATCAGCTTCGTTTTCATCAAAGTCTAGATCAGTTTCGTTTTCATCAAAGTCTAGATCAGTTTCGTTTCCACCAAAGTCTAGATCAGTTTCGTTTTCATCAAAGTCTAGATCAGTTTCGTTTTCATCAAAGTCTAGATCATTTTCGTTTCCATCAAAGTCTAGATCAGTTTCGTTTTCATCAAAGTCTAGATCAGTTTCGTTTTCATCAAAGTCTAGATCAGTTTCGTTTTCATCAAAGTCTAGATCAGTTTCGTTTTCATCAAAGTCTAGATCAGTTTCGTTTTCATCAAAGTCTAGATCAGTTTCGTTTCCACCAAAGTCTAGATCAGTTTCGTTTTCATCAAAGTCTAGATCATTTTCGATTTATTCCGAATCTATATCAATTTTGATTCCAACTAGCAGGAGAAATATTTCAGTACTTCCCTCCAGCTCTCTTCATCGGGAGATCGGTCAGTATTCCCGCCTCTCAACGCGAGGAAACCTTCCCGCAGTTCACTTTGCAGTTCGACGGAAGTGAGCCCTTTATGTAAGGTTCAATCGAAAAGCGTTTCGTTTAGTGCCGGGAATTCCTTACTCGCTGTCTATGGCACTCCAAGTGGAGATGCGCAGCTGCTGCCCTTGCACTTTCAGATGCAAGAGGCTGGAACCGATGAAGTACTCCCTCTGGTGGTGCAATGGGTCGAAATGGACGGTCCTTGGTGACGATGGAAGCAAGCTTGAGAAGGACGAGTTAGACTCCCAGAGCCACTTCAAGCACTACAATGTACTTGTCTTCGAAAAAGAGACATGAACTGTGATTGTTCTTTTCTTGTATACGCTGTTAAAGATAAATCTGTTATTGAATGAAGTTTGGGAAATCGCATTGGTTTTCATCATGTCCACGTTTTAGAGTAATGATTTCTGCCATAACTGACGACAGATGGGCTAAAGAGAAGGAAGAAACGAACCGAACGGGAAGGGTGATTGGAATGGGAAGAAATACAGTGGGGACGAGACGCGAACTTGTTGAGATCAATTTCGTTTTCAATGTTGTCGAGATCAATTTCGTTTTCAATATTGTCGAGATCAATTTCGTTTTCAATGTTGCAGTCCGAGCAGAGAGTATCAAACCGTTTCCTCTGCGAATTCATCTTTGTAATCTCAAGTCCCTCACGTCGATTGGAGCAGCTTGCCCATCGTTCGAGTATTCTACTCTAAAAGTGGAGAGATTGAGCATAGAAATCGGCTTATTGATGCATGTTTTCAGAGAGGAATCATTTAAGCCGATTTTGTTGAAACCGCGCATAAACTATCAATTCTTTATGCAAGTATTCCAGAGGCATACAATAGGAGAGTTGGAAAACACTTGATTCCGTTAATCACGTGGTTTGTTGTTTGGGATTCGGCTATCGAAAGAGGTGTGATTTTCGACGCAGCGTTCGCTCTCTAGGCATACAAAGAGTAGATTGGAGCGAGATGAAGTGAACACTGCATGCTCGCTCTTATTGCAGGGATTTCCACAGGCTCTTAGCGTCTTCTTCAGTCTTATCCTCCCCATATCTCCTCTTGAGAAGCATCCGAGCAGATCAACGGTAAACTTGGGAATTACTGCAAAGGAAAAAAAATGCCGAGCAAAAAATTGTACAATTTAGGATCTAGAGGAACGAAGAGCTTACCTCTCGTCTCTTTCTGTACTAACAACACTGCGGTGTTTCGATCTCATCAGGACAGTCTGTTTCCATCTTGGTTGAAGTCGATTTCCTGCAATATGGAACGCTTAAAAAGACGGAAGAGGAACGGCCTCTCGAATAGCCATGTTCTCTATGCAATTAGGCAGAGCAAGAGTGCGTGCTCAACTAGTTACCTTTGATTTTTTGAATGTCTGCATCCTCCCTTGCAAAGACTCAACCTCTAGCGATAAAAAGCAAAGGAGAGGTCGTTCACTTTTTTGCACAGTTATTAACGACCCATCCCACAACCAGAGATCGAGCGCATTGAAGGAAAAGCGCAGTAATCTTCTGACTCTCTCACTGTTGCATGCGTTCTGGTCGCTTAGAGAAGAGAGAGACCGAGAGAAAGTAAGAGAGGCAGACTACTGCTCGCAATGTGCCAGTTGCGGAACATCCAGTTTTTTCTCAACTCTTTTCATATTTCGTTCGTGTAACTTCTCTTTTCATATTTCGCTCGTATAACCTACGAAACGGTCATATTCAGAAAAGGTTGCGTAGTTGGTGACTAAGAAGCGAGCCTTTATCAGCTATTCCGACTGAAAGAGATGGAAAGATGCGCTTTTGTCACAGACGATTCACGAGTTTACTGATAAGCCTGTGAGCAGAGTGTAGGATCGCTTGTACAATCACAACTTCACAACTTCATGAAAAGCAGGGAGCATGATTCGAAATCAAAATTGCTGATATCGCTCTCACAATAAAAAAAGAGCGCGCGAAAGAACGCAAAACAACTCACCGAAAGACTTGAAGATGTTTGATTGACGACGGATTGGCCACCGAACAGTGGTGATCGAGGGAGTGTAGAGCCCTGGAATTGAAATTTCTGCAGTGAACTCGGAAAAGAAAAAAAACATGAAATGGTTGGAAGCGATGACTGACAACAAGATGGGTGATCAGGGCGAAACGCGGAGAAGTGGACGAAAATGTGGGAGATAAGGGGAGAAAGAGACATGCTTGGATTTTCACGAGTGCCAGTCACGAGTAATAGCGATGATGAAAGAGGGCGGAAGGTGAGAGGAATCGAATGGGGAAGAGAAGTGATTATTAAAAAGAGGAGGAGGAGGGATCAGAGCGAAACAGCCTTCACTTTCTTTCTTTTCCTCTCTTCTTCTCTCATTTTCTCTTTCACTCCTCTCTTTTGATCAATGCTGACTCTTTTCCCTGCATCGAATACCCGTGTTCCTTCATTACATTTCGCTTCGTTTGCTCGTGAATGCCTCTGTTTTTGCGCGAGTTCTTACCTGTAACACGTTTCTTCCAGGGCCATACACGCTCTCAACGCCTCGAAATATGCGGCTCGAGAAATTCAAGAATGAACAGAACATCGACCATAAAAGGTAAACGTTGTTTAGCAAAGATTCGCTTATTGATAGTGAACTCGTTAATGAAATTGTTTTCAGAATACTACGTATGTGGTGCTGCTAATATTTCTGACTGAACTTCAACAGGAAGGCGATTGAGGTGACTTTGCATCTCTTTTTTCTGCATGATTCCTTCATTTAAAAGGTGGCCTATGTAACATGCTGTATGTTAGGCAAGATAGAGTCGCAATCGATCAATGAAATCTTGGCAAATATTTCAGTTCTTCTTTCCCGATATCTTGGTCGAAACTGGCGAACTGCTCTCGAAGACAATATGTTTGAAAGATGACGAGAAGATGGAAATTGTGAGAAGTTTGAGATGGGACGTACGAAACAACTGTTACCAACCAACTCTTTCTCTATGATTTATCTCATTGCATGTTATTTCTGTTATTCAGGAATAAAAAAATTTATTTAATTTCGAAATACGCTTCTCCAGTTAACTCCACAACTGTTTTTCTTCACCAAGTACCGATTTGTGCACTCATACTTTTCATTCTTTTCACTCATACTTTTCATTCTTTTCACTCATACTTTTTATTCTTTTCATTAGAGTGACTTTCGTCCACGTCATATTATCAACAAAGAGGTAGACGGGCGCCCAAAGATAAGAGTGAAAGAACAAAGAGATCACTATGCGTAACTCCTCTTCTCTTCCTTGGCAAAAAGCGATTGTGATCGAATGTAGTCAAGGAAGAGGTAGAGGAAGATCAGAGGAAAGTCGGGTATCCTAGATCGATTTTCAGGTCCTGAGATCATTTTGGGTAGTTGTTCTGATGTTAAATGATTCGGAAACTAATTTTGAAGTATTCGCTAGTTTCAGAATGCCTGACTCGTGTCTAAATCATATTTACTTTCTGCAAATCGATAGGCGATGTTCGAACTGGGAAAGGCGAATATATCCAAGAAGTCGAATGAACGTTTGAAGTTTTGATGAGCTTTGCCTAACGTTCTGTTGTTTCAATCAGTAAAACTTCCTTGAATGAAAAATTCTCCCATCTTTCTTGTTATAGCCATAACGAGAGCTGACATGAAAAGTACTCCCTGAGTGTACGTTGATGAAAATCTGATCTGGAGAATCCACTGTGGAGTTTGAATTTACGATCGAACACGATGTCGTGAATAGACCTTGAAATATTTTACAAAATTTATTTATCGTGATATGACCATCCATCCTTCTGGAGGCTCATCTTCTCATCGTCTCCACGTTTAGCATCGCTCAAATTAATGCCGTAGTGTGTGTGCGTCAACTTCGGGTAGTGATCTTCTGCAGTGGTCAATGCGATCTTCCCGAGCTTTCCCAATCGAACTGCAAACGTTTGACTGAGGTTCAAGAACAAACAATTTCATAGTCAAACAAACGTGGTTCAACTCCCTCTTTCACTGGGCGGAAATTGTATAAATTTGCTTACCTTATTCTCTGTTTGTGCCATAGTGCCTACTATGTCCATGCGCATTATTTGTTGAATTGTCTCGGAAGAGTTGACTCGAGAGCAGAGTCGATTGAGAGCGTATAGAGTTCTAAACAACTTTCAATCATAACATGTATAAAACATTTAAAAATTTGCAAATTTGAAAGAAAAAAAACGAGATAGGCGCCCACTGAAAGCTCTCAAGAAGAAAGAAATGCAGAGAGAAGGAGGGAGTGAGGGAGACACCTTAGCTCTACTTTCACTGTCACTACATTGACTTTGACCCAAATCTCCACTAAGCAGTGAAAGAGGGTCAATTTCACAAATAGAAGAGGAAAAGGATTGAGAGATGCCCACTCTTAATCTCACTCGCACTGAGTGTAAGCTAGTGTAATAACGAGGGGAGGAAGTGGGTGACGGGTGAATGTAAGTGAGTAGAGAAGAGAATAGATAGGGAGAGGAGAGAGATCGGGAAAAGAGAGGAGGAGGGGAGAGGCGTGGCACTGGGCGTAAACAACCAGTGACCATATCTCGTTTTCTCTTCCCTCTCCTCCTCTCCCTCGTTCTCTCTCACTCACTCCGATTGATCAATACTCCCCCCTCACTACACTCTGTTGGCCCGTTGTACCCCCTCTCAGTGTCGAAATTACTTTGCTTCGTCTCCAATTAATCATTTCAATTGCTCGTTTTGTGCATTTGCCGTCCATTCCGACCATAATTCGTCCATTCCAGGGCTCTACACGCCCACTCCATCTCAAAATTCGCTCGAGAATCGCAAGGATGACTAGATTTCGACCAAAAATGTGAGATTATTTTATCCCATTGCGAGCACTTTGAACGCTACTGTTCCTATGAGATGAGTTTCAGGAAGCCCGATTCGTGATGGAGATAGTACCCAATCAAAAGTATTTTGGACAGAAGATTCGCTCGACAAAGGAAACAATCAGAGAGAAGTTGGATGGTGCAGATTGGATATTGTCGGTTTGAGTTTTCGCTGTCTATGCCGAATTTATTGTATTCACTGTAACTACAGAGGACTTGATTGATAAATGATGACTAATGCTGTTGGAGACGTTGTGAACCATAAAACGAGAAATTATAAAACAAATTTATTCAAGTTATCTGCAGCCTTTGAACTTCCAAACATCACAGGACGTTCCATCGTGAATCTCTATTGTGAAATATCACTCATCTTTTCACTGTACATCAATCGTCCTATAAATACTACTTCTGTGTTGTGGAATGGAGTAGAGAAGTGTGCTGCCTGAAATCATGAGCATTCGCGCGAGAATAAATTTTTGACACGCGAAAAAATAGATTCGTTTCTTCGAGGAAAGCAAATTCCCCACCATTTGCTGACGATTGTTCATTCATTTCCATTGTTCTTGCAATATACAGATGAGAGAGGGAGTATAGAGCCCTGAAATCGGTGAATTTCGATCAGAGACGAGAAGAATGGTCACGGAATGTCAGGAGAAGTGCACAGAGCAGCATGGAAACGAAAACAGAACGAAAGTTGTCATCTTGCATGGAACCATCTTTGTACTACAGTATTTCCATTCTCGCTATGCATCGTGAGAGTGTGAGCGTATTGAGTGAGACGCGTGGAACGGGAAATCTGATCGCCCTTGCACCAACGTCTGTGAAACACAACGGAATGAGCAAGTAACACGGGCAGCGGGGGAAGGATGAATTTGGGACAATTGAGCGAATCACGCACAAGAAGAAATAGGCCATACTTCAGTGCGAAATAGGCACAGAAAGTGGGTGAAAGGGGAGTGAGAGAGAGCAAATGAGGGAGAGGAGAAGAGAAGGTTCTAGGCGTAAATACTCCGCCGCGACTACTTTCTCTCTTTTCCCTCTCTTCTCCCCGTCATACTCTCTCACTCGACTCGTTTGATCAATAGTCGCTCCGCGCACACTACCAATCGACTGCGCTTGCACGTTTCCTAAGGCTAATGTTCCGCACTTCTTCCTATTTGGTCATTATTAGGCCACTAAGTTGCCATCGCGTGTTCATTTAACTTTATTTATAGACAATTTCGCTATTTCCAGGGCTCTACATGCCTTCCTCGCCTCGATGTTCACTCGAGGATTCCAATATTTAGTTCAAATGCGTTCTTCCGAGCGCAAAAGGTTTGATTCGTGCTGAAAACATTTCTTCGCTGTTTTTGAATTTTCGCACACACTTTAGCTTGATTGTTTCACGATTTTGGATCATGTGAAACCAATGAATTCCCAGGAACATCGACATGCTATCAAGACACGTGAAGAGTCTACGATGACTACTGCATTGGAATTCTGCGTAATGAAAGAGCGCAATGCAAAGTTCAGTAGAAAGTTTATGTATTAATTATTCATTATATACGAATTGCCTCAACATTTCATTGTATAAAAACTTGTCATTATCCATTTCCAGTCGAATCTTTAATTGTCAACAAGACGGGGGAATGGTGTGCTTGTGGGCTCGACGAAAAGACGATTGGGCACATTTATCAGTTTTCTTACAATGCTATTATCATGGTCATAAAGAGTGATTCCAATATTCCTTTGTTCATCATCGGACTTGATTAATTGGTGGCTTCACGGAGGGTTTCGGCTGGAAGGTTTCCCGCAACTTACGCGTCTTCCATGCTACAGACGCCCGTCATCTTCTTACTGCAATGCATCTGATTTTACGTTTATTTCTATAATCTGCATTCTCTGAAGAGTGAGAGAGCAGGCGAAATCACGATAGTTAGACCACTAGATACCAGGCCACACGATTGAAATGTACTCCTATCGTCCACTCAGTGTCACGCGCAATTCAGATTTAAATCTTATTCGGAGTTTCCTAATCAGAGAACCACTAGAGCATGCCTCGAAATTGGAAAGTGGAATGCATTCGTAGATTCTCGATATCCGATTGTTTAGAACCGAAAGAAAGATTGCCGAATAAGGAGAGTAACTCATGCTTTCCCAATTCAACTCATAATTGATCAGCGCTGCGTTTTTGATGAACTCACATTCGGTACGTTTCAGTTGTATGTGAAGAACTCATTTGGGTGATTGCGTGTCCTTTATTCTTCACTTTCGTTGCGTTGACTAAGCATATTGGTTGGTCGAGAGCATGTAGAGCCCTGGAAACGTTGCCATTCATTCGGAAACTCAAGAAAATTTCTCGGAATGAACGAATGAACGACAAGAATGAACGAAGGAACTGTCATCGAGAATGGGAAAGAAAGTGAAAGGAGATAGTAAGCGGGTTGAGCGGGAGGGAGGGGCACTATAGGTAAACGCCTGCTTTCTATCTCTTACCTCTCTTCTTCTCTCCGTTTCTCTCTCACTCGTTCCGTTTGATCAATACTCGCTCCGCACACACTCTCAACCCGCTGTGTTTGCGTGTTTGCTCCTTACTAGGGCTAATTTTACCACACTTCTTTCTATTCGATCGTTATTGAGATCTTTGTGTTCATTTATCATTCTTGACATCGCTATTTTCAGGGCTCTACATGCCTTCACCACCTCTGTATTCACTCGAGGAAAAAGGAAAACTATGAAACATCGATTGATAAAGGTGTGTTTTCTCATTTCGATTTTCGGGCATTTCTCACCTCCATTTTGACACTTCTAGCTACTTTAGATAAAGCATTTCTATCATTCAAACAACTTCGAAAAGGAATCTTAGAATGAATAATAAAACAGCCAGAATAATAAAAAAAATCACCATTTTCAGAAAATCTCATGAAGCGTTGGGAACAAAGTTTATGAATCGCACAGAAGAACGTGTTCGTTTTCGCGAGCTAGAAGAAGGTTCACAAGTTCCGCAGTTTCATTTTGATTGTTGTGTGGTGTACAACGCACATATGAAGAAGAGCATTGAATAAATGAAGTGTCTGATTATGATTGTTGTATTTGGCATGTAATCAATCAGCAAACAGCTCGAGTACTCTTTTAATTTATTCATTCTCACAGTCGAATTTCGCTATTACTTCCAGCACCATTTCGTCATGTTTGATTTCCAACTATGATCTTGGCCGAATTTAATTCGAATAAGAAGGAGAGTAGTCAGCGATGGTCACCTGAACGCGTTCATTGAGTTTCATTGAAATAAGTGCACTTTTCGATTTTTGGCTCAGACTAATCTCTTAGAATATTCTCTCTCTACTCTTCTCATTCCCTGCCTCACATCTCATTCAACGCAGTCTAAGCTGGGTCAAGAATCAGAGAACTTTCGAAATGCGTGCACTCACTTCTTCTTGTTCGTTTCAAGTTTCTGAATCACTCGAACTGCTATGCGTGAGGGCATGTAGAGTCCTGAAATAGAGATTTAATGATTCAAACTGAAGTGAAATGCACAACATTCGAACGAAGAAATTGAGGCACTAAAAATGGTGAGAATGTGGGCAGTTCGGCGAGAAAAGAGAGAACAGTTGAGCACGTGATCACCACTCGTTAGCTAAACAGCGAGTGAGGAGACGCGTACTGCGGAAGATGAACGGAACAAACAATGGTCTCTCAAAAACACACGAATACTTGCTAGTCTAATAATAAATTCGGCAACATAGTGGCAGCGAGAGGAAAGTGAATAGCAATACACGGAGAGAAGAGGGCATGCGATTGTGATTGAAAAGCAGAGAAAGAGAGACACGCCATCACTTTTCTTCTTTGCCTGCTATACTACACAACATAATGGAAAACGACCAATCGAAAAGCCGATTGAGCGTATGGTCGAATGTTTAGAGAAGGGCAAAAGAGAATCACACGTCATCTCCTTTTCTTTCTTCTCTGTCAGCTACATTACATAGCGAGAGATAACGCGCGCGCCGATAGTCAAAGCAGAAAATGGAGAAGGAAATAAGATTGAAACGCTGTACGATTTATGAGTCAGATGAAACGATCGAGCATGCGGAAGAGATTGAAGGAAAAGTTAACAACTTGTCCAGAAATATGACCAACGATAAGATCAAAGCTGAGAGGTCGAGAAATGTTCGTGCACCAATTATTTGTTGGGCAATCCTGTAATTTGTGACTGAGGGTAAGTGAGGGGAGAATCGATACGAAGCAATAACAATAATACTGGAGAGTTCATTCATTTATTCAAATTATTCTCAATTATTGTGAAGTTCCTTTATGGCTTTTTCCTCTACGGCCTTTTTCTCGGCAGCTTTCAACCATGAACGGCGTCCAAGCAGCTGCTTCTCCTTGTTGTTGCCATCTCCAGTCCATTGTCCACTCCATTGTCTGACTCCCGAACATGGTACTATGCCCTGAATATGACTTACAATCTCAGAATACTTTCGCTCACTCATGCCTACGCAGAAATATTGACAGCAGGGGTGTGCGGCAAGCCACTTGCCGGTTGCCGAAATTTTTGGATTTCGGCTATTACCGTAATTGCCGATTGCCGAAAATAGTGCTTGCCGCACACCCCTGATTGACAGTGTCAATGTCTCTGCTGTGCATTAAACGCGCGAAGAAACCCGAGCTGGTTTTACTCATTTCCGAGAGTAAGAAATAGAGCTGTAACAGCAAGAGTTGAGACATTTCACTAAAGACAATGCAGAAAAAGCATCGAACTCACTTCATCAGTTCTTCACACCGCAGTTTGATAATTTGAATACTAAATGATTGTCCATTCGTACTACCTCTTCACGTCTCGTAAAGCTTACGAAGGCATGTAGAGCCCTGCAATAAGCAAACGTGAACTCAATAGCAAAGTACCATCGACAAATTTGACACAGAGGAGCTGCTAGAAACAGGTGATCCAAATGCGATGGGAAGAGTTGGAAAAGAGTGAGAAGGGACACGTCACCGACTCTCGCTCTGCTAAACAACGAGAGAGGAGAACTGTACTGCAGGGAGGAGAGTGGAAAACACAATGGTCTCTCAATCACTTACGATCCCTCCATACACAATGACAAAGCATGCGAAGCGATCGTACAGATGAAAAGGGTGAAGAGGAGATAAAAGCAAGGTAAGGGTACTCACTATACGATGAAAACACAACTTTTTTGTTGAAAGTAAAGAATTCACGAGCTCAATTTAGATAAGAATCGATATATTGCATCATCATCTTCACAGATTACCCGATTTATCAGTACAATACATTGGAAACATAAGAACAGATAAACTCCCTTCTATACATCAGGGGGATGTTTGAAAAGAGATGATTGACTCTTAGCTTCACGATGATTCTATCGTCTCCTGTACCCTTTCCTATGTAGGCCTTCTCCTTGAATGGATCGCATGAACTCGCTTATAACTTCTTGCATGTCACGTGATCCGAACCGACGCAGCATCTGAATGCATCAGTTAACGGTGGGGTAAAGCAGCCGGCGTTTTCTGCTCTCTCAACTATGGAGTTCTGTTCGAATATTTGAAAAATATATGACTCACCATATTGTCTCGAATATCCTTTCATTTCCTTTCATTCTCGATAAAACAACGAGGCGAAGAGGGAGTGTAGAGCCCTGAAAGAGGTCATTTCGATCGGCAACAGCGAACAGTAGATCAAGAGCAAAAGGAAATAGCGATAAAAGAAACAGTGCTCTGAGTCACATAGAACAAGTGGAGAAGAGGAGAGAGAGAGGTAGAGAAAGAAAGCAGAGCTACACGTCAGCAAAGCGAGAGTAGGAAAGTGTGTTGAGAGGATGAAAATAAAGAGCAAAGACACATCATACGAGGTGAATTGGAGGGTAGAAGAACACTGCAAGGACGAATAGCGTGGGAAAGAGGAATGAAGATCATAAAAAGCGAGTGGAGGGAAGAAGGGATGGCATTGAATGTGCACAACCAGCCGCGACTACTTTCTTTCTCATCCCTCTCTTCTTTCTCTCGTTCTCTCTCACTCGCTCCGATTGATCAATACTAGCGGTGCGCTGTGCTCTCAATCTAATCCATTCAGCTTGCGTTCTTCAAATTATCGTTGAATTTTTTTTCCATGGTTATGGTTTTCCATGGTTCGATTGATTAGCTTGCTTCATATTTTATCGCTTTTACATGAAATAAATCGTCCTTTTCAGGGTTCTACACGCCTTCATCAACTCGTAATTCGATTAAGATAGATGTAATAAATGAAAGTGAAAACTGCTCCAATGGTGAGGTCTTAACATTTCGTAGTCTTTGATTCTAAGTTTGACGTTGAATCGCCCAAACTTTCAGACTATCTTCAGACTATCAAACGCCCAAACTTTCAGACTATCTTCAGACTATCAAACGCCCAAACTTTCAGACTATCTTCGCTTCCGACTAGATCCCACGTCTCAAAATCAACAGTAATGAGGACTGAACAAATGAAAAATTGCGGGCGCATTACTCGTCAATAAAAGGAAGATTACAGTTGGAAGTTTGAGGATATTTCATCATTTCAATCCGATATGTCTAATGTTGTGTTCTGAATCATTGCACGATAAAGTTAGTATATGAAATATTTGTTCCGGAAGAGCAAAAAAAGCGTTCTTAATGACTTGACCACAAGGACATGAACGAATTCTACAATCCATTTTTCATTTGTTCAGAGAACAGTGCGTGTTTGATTTACAATGAAGACAAACAAATTGCAGCAGACTTGAGAGATTGTGTCGTGCTGAGAAGACAGATACGCTCGAATCTATGGCATGTTCTGTGTGATCTGATACACAAAACGAGGTCTGCGTTTCTGAGGCCAACTAACGACTTCGGCAATGTCGCAATGAAATCTTGGCCATTTGAAGACGCTCCTGAACAGTTTTCTCATTGATTCTGTGTGAATGAAAGCTCACCATTAGCTGATCAGCATAGCTTCATTGTTTACGTTTCGTGTGAATGAGAGAGGGAGTGTTGGGCCCTGAAATTGAATAATTTTAAAGAACATAAGGGAAATGCAGGAAACACCAGGAAGGAAAGCGTAGTGCGATGAGTGGGAAAGTGACAGAGGAAATAGTGAGGAGATGAACACGTCATTCCTTCCACTCTTCACTAAACACCGAGTGAGCGTGAGCGTACGAAGAGAGGAAGAGTGAATCGAAAAATTGTCGCACGCTCTTATCTCTGACTACAAAAATAGCACTGGAGATTGAAAGTGTGCTCAGCGATAAGGGCCGTGGGAGGAAAATCGTACAGTGAATAAATTCGAGGAAAAAAATTATCGTTTGGACATTCAATATTCACAGCGTGTCAGAGAGGGGAGATAATCCAATTATCGCGTCCGAGGCGAATGCGCATTCGCCTCACTCTCACTCGAGTTGATCGGTGAGAATAGAGTTGAGACAAGAAGTATTATCTGTGAAGCACATCTTATTACTTCATGAATAATTACAAATATGCAAATTTGAAATGATATAGCTCTTTAGCATTGAGTTTGGAGGTCGTACTGTGAATAATGGATATTTTGAGCATTTTTAAAGCCTTTGTTAGCACAGTGTGTGGTTTGCAAGTGAAAAAGCTACAGCATTTCACGGGTTTTCAAGAAAAACCTTGCTTCGAGGGTACCAATGAATTCCTTAGGACTTTATCTACAATCGCTTTAACTCGGACATCCGATATTTTTATTGGTATTTTAGAACAACGCGAAAAACACTTTATATTTCGTTTTTCCAGAATACTAATAAAAATATCGGATTCTCGAGTTAAAGCGATTGTATTAGGTTGGTCCATAAGTAATGAGCGACATTGATTTCGAAATAATTCTCCCTCTTCAAATTCATTTGACTTGCCCTTAAGGCAATGTGTGGTAGTACACTTGAACACTATCCATGCATGTTTGATTCGACCCGAGCTATAACAGAATTCGAGAATTTTTAAATAAATCAACGCATGAAAAATATGAGGCCGGTTGCGAGAGAGTCGAGCAAGGGTTGGCACAGCTAAAAAACTCGATTCGCTCAAACTGTTCGATTCGGGCTTCTTAGCGGTACTGATGACGATGAGCACTTGTATTTGTCATTTTGAGCCCCCGTGGGCTTCAGACGCCGTCACGTCGAAATCGGGTTCTTTTGAATAACTCAACGTTGAGTATGGCTAAAATTAAGTGAGTATGGCTCCCGGGGTGGATTTTCATGCTGGTCACGACTGTCCACTTCATTATTAATGAATTTCAAAAATAAAAATCAGAAAATTGATCTTCTGATCGCTTGCGATCTGTGTTTAGCAAAGCACATAGATCGATCCGGCGTGACGAGAGGATTTCAAATCTATGTTTAAATTTTTTATACCGCATCCGAAAACCGAGAAAATCAACTTACAGTGGAACCGTCTTGTAAACAAATTCCGTCATCCTCCCCTTCCCTTCCTCTTGTTGACATCATCCTTTGATCTCGCTGACCTCAAGCTTTGATCTACCTCGAGTCTCTCATTGTCTCACCGCCACGGGTTGATCTTTTGATCTGATCTTGGAGTGAAAACAATGAGAGACTCGAGGTAGATCAAAGCTTGAGGTCAGCGAGATCAAAGGATGATGTCAACAAGAGGAAGGGAAGGGGAGGATGACGGAATTTGTTTACAAGACGGTTCCACTGTAAGTTAATTTTCTCGGTTTTCGGATGCGGTATAAAAAATTTAAACATAGACTTGAAATCCTCTCGTCACGCCGGATCGATCTATATGCTTTGCTAAACACAGATCGCAAGCGATCAGAAGATCAATTTTCTGATTTTTATTTTTGAAATTCATTAATAATGAAGTGGACAGTCGTGATCAGCATGAAAATCCACCCCGGGAGCCATACTCACTTAATTTTAGCCATACTCAACGTTGAGTTATTCAAAAGAACCCGATTTCGACGTGACGGCGTCTGAAGCCCGCGGGGGCTCAAAATGACAAATACAAGTGCTCATCGTCATCAGTACCGCTAAGAAGCCCGAATCGAACAGTTTGAGCGAATCGAGTTTTTTAGCTGTGCCAGACCCTATGGGATTTGCTCGACTCTCTCGCAACCGGCCTCATATGCACTAAATTATAGTACTTTTTAATGCTTGGTGTTTTCACCTAACAACAGATATAAGTTTTCCCCATTTTTTTCAGGGATTGGGAAAGGGTGAGGGAATCAGATGACCACAACAGTTTGGCTGTTTGAGCTGTATGAGAAAAATTATGCACCGAAAAGCTCGAATTTCGATGATCGGATGGAGATAGCAGAATTTAAAATTCTGAAACTCAGAATGTTAGAGCGTTAACTTTGTGTGAAAAATATGTTAGCACAATTGGGTCATCAGCTTGTCAATCCAGTAATATTATGCTATGTAGACCCTTTGAAACTAGAATTCGGAGTCATAAAGTGAATCCCGAGCAATCATTCGAGTAAGGTTATCGATTAGGCAAACGCCTCTGGAGCTTATGCTTCTGTCATCCTGAGGTACTACCAATTTTAGTGCTAACGGTAAACGTGCTACATGCCTATGGCAAAGATTTGGACTTATCTTGCGGCTTGGTGGAATGCTGATCAAATGAAATGATAGACCTAGGCCGTGACTCTTCAACTTTCGAGCTTTACTACATTCGTAATAATGATCAGTCAGATGAGTGGTAGGTCGCGCTGAATAGAGTAACCATAGATGCATAGGGTGTGTATGAGTATGCTTTGAATACTTGAAAACGAATGCACTTTGAGGCGAGAATATCAAAGTACACAAATCGCTCATTACTTATGGACCGACCCGATAGATCGAGTCCTAAGGAATTCATTGGTACCCCCGAAGTAAGGTTTCTCTTGAAAACCCGTCAAATGCTGTAGCTTTTTCACTTGCAAAGCACACACTGTGCTGAAAGAGGCTTTAAAAATGCCCAAAAATCCATTATTCACAGAACGACCTCCAAACTCAATGCTAAAGAGCTATATCATTTCAAATTTGCATATTTGTAATTATTCATGAAGTAATAAGATGTGCTTCACAGATAATACTTCTTGTCTTAACTCTATTCTCATCGATCAACTCGAGTGAGAATGAGACAAATGCGCATTCGCCTCGGACGCGATAATTGGATAATCTCCGCTCTCTGACACGCTGTGATATTACAGTGCCCACGTAGCCTAGTACACAATCCGCTGCTCAGAATATATCTTTATCCAACCTCAATGAATTTTTAACGAATACATCCACTTGACATCTTCATATCAGGAAATTGAGTCTTCCCAGGGCTCCGCCATTGTCTATTTGTAGGACACTTCTTCACTTTTCAATCAGTCGAAGGTCGGTATGAGGAGTGGCCTTTCAGAACTGGGATGAACAAGAGACGATGACACATTTTCTGAAATCATCCTTTTTTGTCTGCCAGACATTCTACAGATAAGTAAAAAAGCGAGAAGCATTGTAAGGGAGAGAAAAATAAACCTGCTACTGATGTTGTTCCGTTTGTTTTGATTGCATTTTGACGCGAATGTGGGACGAGGAAGTGTAAAGCCATAAAAATAAGATTTTCAATCAGATTAGGCGAAAGATTAATGAAATGGTAAACATATTAGTTGACGACAGAAAAAGGTGGTGATCAGAGAGAAGAGAAAGAAGTGAAGGAGCACGAGAGATAGAGAAAACGAGAGTGATGCGTTGCGAACACGTCACCACCCTTCCCCTACCCGCTAAACACACTTCCCGATAAAAAAGCGAACTGAAGGAGAACAGCGAAAGGCGTATTGAACTACTCGCTCTCTTCGTGTTAAAAGTGACGATGAGTAAAACTGTCAGCACTGAGAAGTGAACGAGGCACGAGTATTGCATCACACATTGCTTTAGTGTTTGTCAGGTAAAACGTTGTGCGCAGTGAAGCAAAAAGTGTTCTGAGAGATGAGAACCGAAGGAAACTGTGTCTTGGTTGATAGTATTTCATTACCATGCACTGCAATTGAATTCATACAATCTTTATCGTTTAATGATTCGGTTGCCATACTCTCATTTCCAATAACTATAGCCTCGTTCATTCCTCTCATTATGTGATAAATGTACAGTCTTCCTACAGAATCCAGCCTTGATTCCTTGATCGCCGATGTGTCGGATCCTTATTCAGGTGCTCGAGCTTCCTGAATGAACTTACATAATGCAGTAGTCCTTTAAATATAGTCACTGGCCTAGCAGTGGGCTCCCGCAGGACGCAAGTGCCTTGAGTACGGGGATACCTTTACCTTTAATGCAGTAGTCGATGTAAATAACATGATTCACTAGTACTGGAATCGACAACTCACTTTTTCAGAGTCCATTTCAATATTGCTGCTTTCGATTGGATGAAGGCAGGTAGGACCCTGCAACGAGTTGTGATAACCAAATGTCAAGCCAAATCGGCAAAAAAAGGACGGAATAGTGGCACGTGGGGAGAAAGAGGTGAGTAATCTCTGTCGTGTAGCGAGAGAGGGATGGATTAGATAAGGATGAAAGAGAACACGTAATCCCTTGCCGTTTGTAAACAGCGAAAAAAACAGCGACTTTATTGTTGAAGAGGAGCGAAGCAATTGAATTGCGCTCTTGAAAGTATGTTGACCATCTTCAACCAGAGAAGCTGTTGTCCACAGCCTGTAGTGCTCATATAGACACTCTTTGCTCATCATGATTCACAAGCAACGAGTGTGCATACAACATATTTATTCGGACAACAACCCTTTGCAACTCGCCTATTGAGCAGTTTCCTAACAGTGCATCGGAGGCTCGGAAATATTCCAGCAGGCATGATAGGGGCGATTCATAGGGATAGGGGAGAGATGATCATAGAGCATGTGACAGCTAAGAGAGATGATACTAGATAAAGTATGTACTAGAAACCAAGGGCACATTTGTGCGAGGTCTACATACTGAATAGTTGCGAGAGGTTTCAATAGATCTGCATGCAAGTGCTTCCGCAAAGATTCTGATCGTATAGGCTTCATCGACCATCTTAAGCGTGATTATCTCAACAAACAGCCGTCTGAATAGATGTTTTGGAACATTGAAAGAAACACTTACTTACCGAATATCTTCCACTTCTCTTCATGATTATTATCGACTATGACTTTGAAATCATCTCGTGGAAATACGGTATTAAGAGGGCGCGTAAAGTCCTGAAATGGCTATTGAAGCTCGCTAATACATGCGCAAAAACGTAAGAATGTAGAGATGGAAAGGGAAAACGAAAAAGAGAAGAAAAGGAGAAGAACGACGATAGAGAAACTCGTCATCCATCTCCGCCTTCTATTTTTTTGCATCGAGGGTGGACGGGTGTAAAGAGAATGAGAAAAAATTAGTCCCATGTTCTCTATCTTACATCATAATTCTCTGATCAGACTGAATTCACACAGGATCAGAGATAAGTACTGTGGAAGACTGTCAGTCTGAAAGGCTGATAACTCAGCTCTTGAAGAGAGAAAGAATAGTGCAATGTGAATAAATTCGTTGATTATATTTATTGGTTATTCATTCAAATCAACTCAGCAACCAAAACCGAGTGTGCATCTGGAGTGATCGAATAACTGATCATCACAAGGAATTTGCAATATCAGTATCGTCGTCCCTTCTAATAGAATAAATGGACCGATCGGTTGATATTGCATCCTATTAGTAATAGTTATGAATGAATCATTCCTAATTACGGATCATGGATCCAAGAACGAGAAGTAATGACGTACCGTCTTTCAATGAGCTTTCGATGTTAATCGGGAAACAACTACTTCCGACCGCTGTACTCAGAGTGTTAACCGAAGAAAGATCGACGCAGCTTGAACGATTCTTAAACGAATGATCATTACCGAGAGATCAGAGCAGAATTAATGAAATTTCGACTAGTGAGGAAACAAAAACTTACTTCTATGATGTCTTGTTGTTTACTTGACTTCTGAATCGAAATCCGAGTAGAAGAGGGTATGTAGAGCCCTAAAACAATCAATTGTTGCAAAAGAGCAAGCGCAACGAATTCGAGCGGAAACAGAAAAGATAGTGAATAATCGTATAGCGTTTCGTTGTCGTATAGTGAGAGGAAGAGAGAAGGGACATCACCACCATTGCAGTTCTCGCCGATAAAAAGCGAGAGAAGGAGAGAGAGAGATGAATGGAGCTAGAGTGCTCTCTCATTCCACTACGAACTCTCGCCGGGCAGATATTGCTAGAGAGCATTGGAAGTTGGGAGAGCTAGACTATTGCATGGTGTGTGTGTGAGTGTAATTGAGGAGACGAACGGAGATTCTTTCGAAAGACACTTTCGTTTATCAGCAAACGAACAAATATTACTACAAATAAAACTCAAAGTCCGGCCAACCACAATCTTCGTCCGCTATTCCCCATCCGATAATTTTGACGGAGATATTTTTGGCGATACAAACGCCGGCTCGCAGTGGGTGATCTAGTTAGTTGCGCCGAGTTGTGAGTCAAGGAGTCGTGTTCTAGAATGGAAGCAGCAAATCTGGTTCGTGGACTGTTCTCGAGAGTGGACAGTGGCGTAGGTGATACCTGAACTTAGAACAACTGTTCATAGTTTACATACTGTCTCAGGGAATGACAGAGACATTCTGCTACTGAAAAATAGTTGGCAAGGGCTTGCTCACTTTTCGTGCTAACTTTGTAGAAAGATATTTACGTTCTTGAGTGAATTTCGAGTAGAAGAAGGCATATAGGGCCCTGAAAACATTGCATTGCGATCACATCACATGTGTAAAGCTGTGCAACAATGATAGAGCAAGTGAAATGGGAGAGGATTGGAAAGAAACTGCACGAAACGAAAAAGAGAGAGGAGTGTTGAAAAAAAGAGAGAGAGGGGAGGAGAAGACGTCACCGCCCGCTTCTCTGTTCTATCTCTCTCCAGTCGATGCTAAACAGCGAGAGAGGGAAGCGTACTCTTGCAGTAAAGCATGGAACGAGATAAGGAGAGATGGACGTAATGGGTAGACAGACAGTCGATGTTTTCTCTCACATCATCACCCTTGTACTTTGAAGGAGGAATTGAGGAAAGAATGCCGCCCAGATGAGAAAGTGGGTACGAGTGCGCGTTCTGGTTGAGGAGCGGAGAAAGATCAAGGCAGTGAATATTCACTGAATATTGAAAAAAACTACTCATTGTTTCGAAGCATCCTTTATTGTAACGTCAACAATAATTGAAACAACAACAAAAAAGCGAACGTCAATAACAGTTTGATGATTTGCAAGTGATGTTGGAGACAGTAACGTAAACGAAAGAATAACGAAAAACCGGAAAACAACACGAGAGAGGGAATCAATTACTTCGCAGTATCGTCATCGTCCTCACTGTCGATATCTTCGAAGACAGCGAATGCTTCTTCGTTCTTCTCGAGCGGCGGTACGTCGGCCTGGAACAGTGTTGAGATCATATTTTCGTTTTCTGCCTAGATCAGAGTAAAATCAGAGTTGTTCTCAAAAAATTTTTTAAAAAAAATTAGATAGTTATCTTTAGGATTATGGCATTATGATGACTATGCAAAGCATTTTGATAATTATGCAATGAATTTTGATAATTATGCAATGCATTTTGTAAATAATGCAATGCATTTTGATTATTATGCAATGCATTTGTGAAAAATGCGATGCATTTTGTAAATAATGCAATGCATTTTGTAAATAATGCAATGCATTTTGATAATTATGCAATGCATTTTGATAATTATGCAATGCATTTTGATAATTATGCATTGCATTAGTGATATACAATGAAGGTGATAAGACAGATCGACAAAAAAATTTGAGAAAATACATCTTCGGAAAAGGACATTTCGACAAAATCGTTTGAGAAAATCAATCTGAGAAAAGCATTTTCGAAAAAGGACATTTCGACAAAAACTCTTGAGAAAATCAATTTGGAAAAGGACATTTCGACAAAAATATTGAAGAATTTACGTTTTAACCAACGGAAAACACTGTTTCCAACGTTTGTACCAAAAGTATTTGTCGAAACATCCTTTTCTGAAAATGATTTTCTCAACTTGTGTTTTCCCATTTGTTTTTGTCGAAATGTCCTTTTCCGAAAATGCTTCTCCCAACCGGGATTTTTTCATTTTAATTTGTCGAAATGTCTTATCACCACAATGAATAGCATAAAAATGTGGAGTCATTTGGAGATTCAAACGTGTGTACTTGTGAATGGCACCAGGATGTCTCGTACTACTTACCGGTCCCTTGGCAGGCTTGGAGGGAGTAACGTCGCTCTTGCCAGACTTGGAGGAGGTAGCGTTGTCGTGACGATTCTTGCCCGTATCAAGAGTCTTCTGAAGATTATGCAATGAATTACACACATGTAACGCTATACATATTTGCATATCTATGACAATTGATCAAACCCAGAATGTGAAAGAATGTGCAATGCAAAAAAAGATGAGAATTGGTGTGCGCGCAGGTATTATGCGTAGCAGTGTTTGTGTAATGCATTGCATAGTCAGTCTAATGCATATCATGGGAAAATTTGCTGGTACACTTATCCAAAAGTTTGCTATTATCACAATATAATGTCACCAAGATGTGTGGTACTACTAACCGGTCTCGTGGCAGCCTTGGAGAGAGTAGCGTCGCTCGTGCCCGACTTGGAGGAGGTAGCGATGTTGCCCCGATTCTTGCCCGTATCATGAATCTTATGAAAATTGTCAAAACTGAATGCAAGAAAGCAAGGGAATGCAGTGCAACAATCACCTTCTTCAGCACCCTTTTCTTCTTTTGCACCTCAATCTTGTATTCCTTTTGATAGATTTGACCAGGGAAATTGGGCGCGAATTGACCGGCAAATGCAACGTTCTCGACATGTTCCTGCCACGTTGTCATTTCCTTCTTATTCGCGGTCAGATCCGTAACGAGTGGAAAATCGATCGTCGTGAGCTTCATTCGGATCTGAACGAAGTGCAATGAAGGATAATATAATGCACCTGGTAGACGAACTGGACAAATTCCAACTCCAATTACATTCTCCATCATCCCGGTTAACTCTCATTCTCGGCTCCTTCCCGCGTCCGAGTTACCC
>LS521840.1:326527-339235 GCA_900490845.1 Pristionchus japonicus
GGTCAACTAGTAAAAAAGTTATGAGAAAAACATGGTTTAAAGCATGTTTGCAGCATGGCTGCAGCACGGCTGCACCAATCGAGATGGTGCAAAATAAAGTTGCCCATAGTGATCACCACCCTAGAGAACCTCTCTGTGCACATTTTTGAAATTTCACTGTTCCAGGCCATGATTGATTCTTACGCAACCGGCCTCATATGAAGAAAAAAACGATCAGAATAGCATGGTTATTGTTCACAGTAGTGATTTCAAGAGTTCACGTTGAAATATTTCAGGTCAGCCGAACTCTATTGCAACTAGCACTGACTGGAGGACGATGATGTCTTAGTATGCGTAGTCTTCTATTGCAAGATGTGATTAAGTCGAGCATTCAGATATGTATATTCGATTGAGTTCGAAAATGTGCGTTTCGAATATCCTTGTCTTGCCGAAATTTGAGTGAAGAATAAATCTATCAGTATAGCATATTTTATGTTCGTATGTGCAACCACAAGTGAGACGAGTCATGGTAGATATTTTATTGAGTAGGAAGACAAATACAATAAGAATGGGTGGTGTACGAAATAATTAGGGAACCTTGTTCTCAGCTATCTAAAACTGAACAAGTGCTACTGCTCCTCCTCGTCTCTCAGCATAATCATGAAGTGCGTGTTATCAATGCCTCGGAATTTGTGAGTGCGAGTGAATTTGGAGAGATCGAAGGAGAGAGAAGGCCATGTGAAGCAGAGCTGCAATGGAAATAGTGAATTTCGGATATTCATGAACTCTCGGAAACGTGGAGAATAAGGTGAGAGAGTGTGTGAAATGAAGAGAGCATTTCTAGGAAACCCTAGTAAAGAAAACAACAATCGATACCTGGTCGATAAATCTCGGTTCAACAGCAATAATGCCGCT
The DNA here is from genome assembly GCA_900490845.1 of Pristionchus japonicus. Lineage (NCBI taxonomy): Eukaryota > Metazoa > Nematoda > Chromadorea > Rhabditida > Neodiplogasteridae > Pristionchus > Pristionchus japonicus. The sequence continues at coordinate 327,422 of LS521840.1, forward strand.
TCTTCCATCAACATGGGTCAGTTCGAGATTGAGAACCAGACCATCACCCAACACTTTCATCGTGATTTCATTCTTTGCGCACTGAAAAGCTAGGATGGATACGGAATTACGATTGTTCAATCGATTTCTACACTATGGCGCAGGATCAAGGAAAAGTTCAAACTGTGGATTACCGGCTGAGCTTCCATGACGAGGCGGCTGATTCGTTCTCCAGTCTGTTTGCAGATGAATGAGTGACGCTTGAAACTGATGTAGCGATGAAAGAACTCTGCGCAGCAGCACGAAGGGGCGGAGCCAGAGTGGGCGGAGTCACAAGCCTCAAACCTATTCGTCCAGATCCGAGCAGGTGCTGATTTTGTACAGGATACAAGCTGAAATGCGTTGGATCAATGTGGGAATAAGGTAGCCTACTTGTTCTGCCCCATAGTTGCCCATTACTTGAAAATTCGGGCAATGTTACGCATAAAATGGAGGAAATTGGGATGAAATGCAAACCTTGTTCTGTCCCGTGGCAGGCCTGCGAAGGAGAATAGGGAACCCACTGCGCTTCACGGGAATGGAAGAAAGAGCAACAGTCGAGGATGCCTGCAATCGTAAAGATTGATTGGAATGTGACATACAGATGACAACTACGAATCGAATACGCACCTTGTTCTGAACGGTAGTATCAGAAATCGATGTAGTAGAAGAAGCATTGGAGAGTGGAGCAGTTGAAACATGAGATCAAATACGCACCTTATTCTGAATCTGACCAGCACCATTAGATTTGGTGTCAGAAGCCGAGTCAGAAGCAGTCTTCGAAAGAGTAGAAGAAGCGGTGGAGAAGGGAGCCATGATTGGAGAGTAGAGTGTCGAAAGTAAACGAGTACTCGCCAAAAATTGGAAACGAGTACTCGTTTCCCGAACCATTCGAGTACTCGTTGTCGGAGCGAGCGGTCTAAGCGAGTACTCGCGACGTAATTTTGACGAGTACTCGCTTCATTCCACTCAGCGGGGAATGGCGGGGGCGGTGGAATCGAATCATTTCTCCCTCCCCTCCTCCTCCACCGACCGTGCGAGTACTCGACGAGCGACAAGAATGGTGCTCGTAGAGTGCGAGTACTCGTTTTCTTCGCAAAACGAGTACTCGTTTTCGAGCAATCACTCGTTTTCGAAACTCTATTGGAGAGAGAGACGAGATGAGAATGATTGGATCGAGGAAGGGAAGGGTTTATATACTCAGAGATCGGACACTTCCGATCTGGAGGATGTCTGTATCCAGACATCGGAAGTATTCGCGAGACAATAATACCCTCTGGCGAACGAAATAACGAAAATGGTGAAAGTGAAGATCGGAAGATCATCTTACCTGTTCGTTCTGCGTCAATAAATGAGGAGTGAATGGAAGTTCACAATTGGAAAGACTCGGAGTTGGAGAATGCGGATTGGAAAATCTTTGAGATCTTTGACTAATGAAGGTGAAAGAGCCGATGTCACATCCTTCTTTCGTTCGTTATGTTTGAATAGTTCGAGAGGTTGAAAAGACTAAATGGGAAACGATAAGATCATTTGGATGCAAGAAAAATTAACAATGATGCGAAAAAGACTTTATCGTTGCCAGAGAATATTTCAATAGTGCAGTTCAAGGAAGTGCCAGGCACCTCCATTCTGTGAATGAAATGGTAGTGATCAATCGTGGTATTTAAGCAGAGAATAAGCAGAGGGGATTAGTGTTGCAGTATGCTGTTCCGCTAAAGTTGCGACAGTTGCGGAAGTTGAAGCAAACGCCTGAAAATAATGCAATTAATGCGTAGATCAGAATGAGAGAAGAAATAATCACTAATTCTTTCACAGAGAGTCTAGTGGGGGGGGGGTCTTCGAGGTCCTAAAACCGCCGAAAACCATGCTTCGAAATATGGCTTTCTGACATATTCAGGTCGATTCCCAGGTGAGAGGCGTGACATCTAACGAGCAAGAAGAGAACAACGCACGAATTCACGGACCACTAGAGTTTGAAATGTAACGCTACCCGGGACATCGAGTACCCGCGAAAAGAGTGATTTACCAGGAATAACGCACACTAACGTTACAATTTCATTCACCATTTTCCCGGGTAACTCTCATTCTCGCCTCCTACCCGGTCGCGTCCAAATTACCCGCCCCGTTTTACAAACTCACTGACCACTGTCCATTTCCATCAGGTTCACGCTGATCGTCGAGTTGTGAGGCGAAACGCCACATAGGAGTCTGCCTTTGACTGACGCCGGCTGAATTGTGGTGTCCTCAATCCTTGTTCATCGGTTCCCAACTTGCTTTCAAGCTGAACTCGAAGTTCGAACTCGATCGAAGATCAAATATTAGTTACGTCAAAATTACGAACCGACTTCCGTTGGTCACAACTGCGAGAGCGTGAAGGGAGGTTTGAACTTGTTCATGTTGCTCAGTAGATTGCAGAGGGCAGACAAAGAATCTGTTTGCGGTTTCGCCTGCAAGAAGGAAATCGCTGAATTCCGCCGAGAGAGAGTGTGAATCACATAATTGGGAAAGGACAGGTTCAAAACAGTTCGAAAATAGATAATAAGCTTTATATTAATCTGCTCACCTTGCTTATCTATGATAATTCAAATGCATAGCAGCCTTCAGTTGAGAGCATGTAGGGCTCTGGAAAGCAGATAAATTTGACACTGTAGCAAAACAACTGATAATAGTACGAAACACATCCAGAGTAAACCCCAAGAGAAAGTAACGGGAATGGATAACGGAGAAGGGATCTGCTGATATCAGATCAGCAATTTGACCTTGTTCGCCTCTTCCCTCGTTCGAGAGATGATCTCGGAGATAAACGGTCAACGCCAGGTCAATCCTATCCTTGACAGTAGTATCGTACAGAATAAGAGAACTGGAGAAATTATTATAATAGTAGCTGTGTTCACCACTAAATCCATTTATCGTAATATCCACAATGCTGTTCATGTGTGATGTGTGATGCTGCGGCAACAATACCAGCTGAATTCCGAGTTATGGTTTTATCCTCGTTAGGTCACAACATCTCGAATCCAGACTCAGTAAAGAACCGTCGATTCTCCTCAGTATCAGGAGCATCGAGAGAGAAAAGATCAGGATACTCTACTAGGAAAGGGGCATTCGTAAGGACGGATAATTGCGAATAATCAACATAGAGAGGAGTCGTAAATTGTAAAGCCCCAATCTCGATGAAAACTCCCGAACATCGTACTCGTTGGCGTTATAGCCCACTCGGTGCAAGATGCGGAGGATTGCGTCCCTTCTGAAAACCAAAATACGGATTCTCCATAACAACCCGTCTTGGTGCTCTATAAGCATCTGTACCGGACGCATGAATGATGAATAAAAAGAATCTCACCTGTTCAGATTAGATAGTAGGTTGGCAAACCCTCCTTTTCCTTTTTTCCGGAACAAGATGGCGCTGCAAGCAATTGGATCATTCATGGGTGGATGCCAAAGGGCCTACGAGTGTGGAGAAGGCTAGATGATGGAGAGAAAGATGAACACGATAGTATACACAAGGGTTGGCTTGTCAAGAAATGACTCTTCTCATTTCGCATACTCTCTCGCCTCTCTGACCGGTGAGAGAGTGTGTTAAATGAAGAGAGCGTTTCTTGCGAAGCCATCCCTAGTATACACTCAAGAAATACCTGGAGTACGACATCGATCAAGCATGCTTCGACTAATTCGTCATCAGCAGTACTCAGTCCTTGGATCTCTTTCTGCTCCCAACAATGCCATAGAGAGCATGGAGAACGAGAACTGAAAAGGAGGAGATGAAACCGTGATGCAATCGACAACAGAAGATTATGCACCCAATCAGTCGAAAGAGAAGATAATGATTGCAAAATTATCAGGAACTCACCGAACTAACATTAGGAGTGATCGAGAGGAGGGAGATAGAGCAGGAAATTTAGTTGAGAATACATAATTTCGGATGCGATGTGAAATTGAGGGCGTGTAGAGCTCTGCAAGTGGGGAATCTCAGCATGCCAGACCACGATCAGTGAAAGAAAGTAGCGAATAGTAAGACACCACTGCAATGCCGAGATATGAGGAACGAGTTGAGAGAAGAGATCGAGATAGATCATAGTGGCCTTGCCCCTCCCTTTCCCTCATTCAAAGATGATCTCGGAGATTAAGGTCATCACCCAGCCAACCATTCCTTGATAGTAGGTATCGTTGTGAATAAGAGAACTGGAGGAATAATGGTAGCTGTGTTCACCCCTCAATCCATCTAATCTCCACTGTGCTGTTTTCTAGAGTGCGAAATACAGGTCGCCGTCTCTTCATTTTGCACACTCTCGCGTCACTCGGACAGATGAAAGAGTGTGCGAAATGAAGAAACTGCGATTCGTATTTCGCACTCTACTCTTTACCCTTCGTCGATCACATCAGGTGTGATAGTATAGAAACAATTTTGAATAAACCTCGAGTTAGGGCTACTTTATTATTTTATGGGCAATTCATCTAATCAGCACAATTCAAATGGAAACTCTGTTATTGTGCAAAACAGCTTGACTTGAATGCCTTCCAACATGCTCAACATTCTGTGCTCATTCGAGTTAGGGCTGCTTTATTCATTGTGGATCACATAAAGGCATGGACATCATCACAGTGAATGAATCTCCTCAATTGCCGGGATCCTGGCACAATGCGCCCCACTTGGTGCTGAGTGCGCGCTCTTTTCTGCAAGAAACCGATTAAATTCATGGATTGGAACTGCTTTTTAGCCCAAGAAAACGAGCTGAGCCCTGCGAGGTCAGTGCAAAATGTCGAATTTTTAGCATTATTTCTACAAGACTGTACTTTCGTTTAGACCTTCTCTTGATCCTACTTGATTGGTCGAAATGAACATAAAAACTTGGCCGCACTTTGCCCCGAGATCTTTGGCACGCGGGTCCCACGTCGGTCGGCCGACTTTCCTTCTCAGAATCGATCTGGAAGGAGTAATCGATAATCTACAATATCCTCTAATTCTCGCACAGATCAAGCATCAATCGATAACTACGGTACTCATCACCTCGAATCGTACGCGAAACCGTCCAGATACGGCAGGACGCCTGCAATCGATTGTTGAGGACTACCGTAACTGTCATGGGAGAAAGGAAGAGAAAGAACACGCCTACCATCAATCGCGTATAAAAGCCACCTATTCATTGTTTGAGAGAGAGATGGACGGATAAAGATGTGATATGCTTATCCCTCGCATGACTCTCACACTTGGCATTGGCCGATCTTCCTTAGTATCCCTAGTCTCCAGTGGTATATCAGAAGAGATCTACTCGTCGCAGGGATTCAGTCACCGTATGCTAGCCGTTGTATCGATATATCTGTGAGTCCAACTAAGCCTTTCCTCTCGGTTCTCGTCCAGGAACTTTGACTACCTACCCACACTCACGTAGATACAGAGCTAGGCATATTTGGTGATAGCATAACCTAACGTATCCCAAACGAATCAATCGATAATATCCCGTGCCACTGCAAGACTACAGTTCGCACAGCCAATCATTCAATCCTACCGTATCCCATTCAATCGAGTCTACCGCATCCCTCACCGTTTTCCAGCTGGCTGATACTGGGTAATCCTCTCAACACTTCTGATCGATTACCTATCATGCCGCTCAAACAAGCATTCCTACCGTATCCCATACAATCGATAATCTACCGTATCCCATTCAATCGATAATCTACCGTATCCCATTCAATCGATACCCTACCGTATCCCATTCAATCGATACCCTACCGTATCTCTCACCATTTTCCAGCTGGCTGATACTGGGCGGGGCCTCGTCCAGATCAATCTTCTCCGCATTTGGCTTGGCAGCCCGCTTCGATCGATTGTGCATGAAGGGATCGCGAGAGGCACTCTGAATACCGTATCTGAGATCTACCGTATCCAATCAATAATCAAATGATTAAATATGCTGTTCTCTGCACAACAATCAGTTGTACCTAACGTCTTCGTCGAAATTCTATCGATAACGATGCATGTCCCTCTTTAATCAACCAACATCTTCCATGCAAATCATAGAATCGATAATCACCAACTATCGTATCCATCAATCAATAATCGATCAATAATCCCTCGATACCGTACCTGGTACGGTCCTCGGTCGCAGTACGCGATGCAGCTGCGGCGACACGAGAGGCCGTACGTGCAGTAGCAGTGACGCATGCATCTGGAGTAGGCCACGCCCACTTTTAGCCCCGCCCCTCTCTCAAGCCCCGCCCCTCCTCACTTCTCCTGGCACCACCGGTCGCGGATCGGTCCGTTGACGTGGTTGGGGTCGGAGGGCCCCGAGGATCCGCGAGCGGCCGGATTGATGTTCGCTTCCACTGAGAGATGAATAATCTTTGATCTTTAGTCTTTAGTCAGGGACTACTGCGATTCGGGCAATGGCAGAACAATAGCATGATGAGATGGTTGTTTTAGCGAGTTCTGTCGAAAAATAAGAACTTTCCTCACCCTCGTCCTTCCCCGGATCGGGCGAATCGCCGGTAGCTGCGGTCGAGAGTTGCGCTAGCTGAGAAGAGAGGAATCGATAACTACCGTACCCTCGATCGATAAGTACCGTATCTCCAATCCATAACTAACGTACCTTCAGATCGATACCGTGATCAGTTAATCGAACCCCAATCGATAACGTATTACCTGCAGCAGGAGCAGCAAAGGAAGGAGCTGCGGCAGCAGCATGAGAGAGGAGGAGAGGAGAGGCCGATCGAGAGGAGAGATGGAGGGAGAAGTGAGGGGAGGAGTGAAAGAAGTGAGAAATGGAAGATGGAAATGAAATTGAATTGTAAAAAAACCCTGTTTTGCAATCTGTTATCTCTGTTGCACTCGAGTGTAAAGTTCAAAGATCAATAAGAAATTGTTCATCATATTTTACACCTTTTACACAATTTCGTGCCTGGCACAACGAGCATCAATACAATTGATTAAATACCCATATTAATACATTATTCTATTTCATCAAAGATCAGACAAATGGTAAAGAAGATTGGAATCAGCTGGAGGAAACACGCACTAAATACAGTAACTTATTGCTTCTACCTAATCCCGATAATTAAGAAATAACAATGTTGTGATCTCTACATGGCAATATACACAAAAGAAGCTCACGAACCCGACAGAAGGACAAAATAATAAACGAGCAATTCACAACATTTTAATCCCGTCGATGTCGATATTCGTTTGGACTCTCGTCTCTACACTACCTAAATTCGTTACCAGTTTGACTGATAAATTATGTGAAATTAAACGATAACGATCCGTATGTCCAACATTAGTGCAAAAAAAGCATAGATGATAAGGAATGACAGAAACACCGAAGATCAACGATGATTACTTCACAGCTTCTTAATCCCATCGACATCACTATTCGTCTGGATGAATCTGGTCAACTTCTCCACGAACTCATCCACAATCGAAGCGTCTCCAGCGATGGAGGAAAGGGCCTGGAATTACCTTCTTCGAATAAAAAAAATAATAATAAAAAGCCAAGCTATGACATAGGAAATCACAGAATTCTCCACATTCCCGCGCATCAAGTATACATTTCACTGCGTACTTATCTTTGATCGTTCAAAAGAAAATTTTATTCCTAACCTGACTAATATTGCTGTCGGTGGAGAAGCGAAGCAGCGTGACCAGGCAAGCGTCCATCACTCTGCAATTCGATAATTGATTGACTAGTTCAAAATCAATACATTCACTCCTACCGTACCCTACAGTACCCCCACCGTACTCACTTATGATGCGTGTACAACTGCAATGCTAACGGCAGGAACAGGTGGATGGAGGTAATCTATACTTTCACCCTTACCGTACCCTACCGTAACCTCTACAGTATAGTATCCTACTGTACCCCTCACCCCAACCGTACTCACTTGTGATGCGTGTACACCTGCAATGCCAACGGCAGGAACAGGTGGAGGGAGGCTCCATCCAGCAGTCTTCTCGCCGGTCCGTGCGGGCCGAGTGCCCATGTGGAGAGGGACGAGCAGAGATACTTGTCGGCCAGCTGAAATTGGAATTGGAGGTTTGTCTGAGCTTGTGCTTCAAAATCTATTCATAAGAACTGGAGTGTTGGTACTGAGATTGTCGGTAGACCGGTGTGTACATAAACAAAAACTTGTGAAGAACAGTGAGCAACCAAATTTCGCAGATTTGCACTTAGGGTGATCAAGTTTCAGCGCCTACTCATGGGTTCTAGCGACTCAACACGTAGATTTGATCTCGGCATAACTCAAAATATTAAAAAATCAACACTCTCTATCTTTGAGACTTCATTTCGCATGAATCAATATTCTACCATAGTCCCGTTCTACAGTAATCTTTCATTTTCATTTCCTCACCCTGATCAATGCCATGCACGTCTCCACCCTCTGCACCTTCTGGCAGAGACAAATCGACGGAGAGCAGTCGGCGAGGCAGTGCAGGAATCTGTTAATGTCAAGATGTTAGGAGTTTTAAAATATTTTAGAGCTGTGATCACAGTTACACTCAACTATTACGACACATCCTTCTCAGGCAATACGAAAGAGTGATCAAACGCAAGTGCGCCTGGCAGCGATTTCGACTAATGTCATTTCTCCTTGCTCCCTCCAGCTTTGCTTTTTGTGTAAACGATAGTCGTCGTTGAGGCATTGAATACCTCAGACCCTACCACTACTAGAAACAACACTGCAGCGCCAACTCCCCAAGTGATAAATTATGAATTCGGTCACACTCACGTCTCAAACTCCTCCCGCGTGCATCCTTCCTCCTCCTCATCAATCACGAACTTCCGCCGTCGCTCGCGGGCCTCAACCATGTCCGAGGAGAACATGCCCTGCAGAGGATAATCGATAAATTCTGAATACGGTAATCTTCTCAAATCGATAAATGCAGAAGTACGAAAATCTTCTCTACCGGACATAAGCCTCAGGGCATAAGAACCATTTTCCATGCACTACTACAGTATTCGACTGCTACCGTACAGCCACCGGAACCCACATTGAAGTACTCGCTGCCTCTGCGCAGGTTGGCCAGAGCGATCTCGCCGAGGGCGTTGCCTGAATCAGAGGATAGATTATTGATTGATTCCTATATTCTTGCCAGGATGCTACTAGGTGGACTCTGGCTGTTGCGCTCATTCTTATTGCTAGAGACAGACGTTAATTACTGAGTACTCGAACGTTTTTTCAACAATTAAATACCAATCCCATGATATGAAAAAGATTCACCAGATAAACTCTCGCTGCTCTATTGTTTCATAGTCTTAAAAATATCGTCGTCCTTGTTCAATTCTTCATTATCGGCAAAACGAAAAATACGATCGCTAACGCTCACAATAGAGATTGCAAGCATAGTGCAGAATAAATCAAGGGAAAGACTACCTTGCTTGTCCTCGAACGCGACCATGTCTTCCTTTTCCTCCTTCTTCTCCTCTTCGCTTTCCTTCCCTTCTTTCCCTTCTTCCTCCTCCTCTCCTTCATTCCCTTCTTCCTTCTTCTCATCTTCACTTTCCTTCTCTTCCTCTTTCTTTTCGTCTCCTTCCTGCTCTTCGCCAGCAGCAGTAGAGATGCTTGGACTCGTTCCTGGAGTGAATTTTTATTTTTTTTTTTTGGAAGAGCTACGATGAACGAACGAAAACGTGCGCACTTAATTGAATATTTGCTTCTGCTGAAGCACGTAATCAACAGGGGTCAGATCGCAAAAATGAGAGCATCGGAAATGCAGGCTGCACTGATACAAGTTCGAATTCGGAAACCCATAGACCACTTGAAATTGGTAACTTTTTTCCGTCAAATTCTCCTGATGCACTGGAGGCCGCCGCATCGTATGCCAGATACAGAACTCGCGCAACACTCTTTTGCCATGCAGAAGTTCAACACACAACCTAATCACATCTCTTCTACACCTTTCCATAGAGTAAATCATTCACTGACCTTCCGCCTTCTCGTCATCCTTCTCCATCCTCCCCTTAACCACTTTACACTCCACCATTGTGGGCGCTTTCCAAGTAGAATCGATTTCAAATGCGTCCTGCAATTAAGTTATTAATTAGCTAATTAAAAGTAATTGGCATTATTCAATCACTTATCAAATGCACGTCAACTGGTTTATTATGATTTTTTCTAACAGAAACCGTGAAGATACTGAAATTCATAGCATCTCATGGCAGATGCAGAACGCGCGCGGCACTGTATCATCAGGTCGCATTTCGACCAAACTACTCGTAACATTTGCTTACTATAGATCCAATCCAGGCTGCTTACAATCTATATGTCTCATCGGTAGTCGAGGAATCAGGCAAAAGAGCATATCAATAATCACCTTAATCTTGTTCGTGTCCAGCAGCGTGGAAATCGCGCCGACGATCAGGACGAGGGTGGGCGGCTGGAAGAGATAATGAAGGAAAGATCAACAACGAACGATCAACGATAATGAGGAATGAAAACATCTCCATTGCTTCACAATTTTGTTGTTGTTCTTTGAACATTTGGCAGAACTACCATTAACCGAACGCCTACATTTGCGATTTGGGCAGCGCTTGCAACTTTGAAACACCAAGGTCAGCCTGAAATCCGACAGGCAGTCATTCTCAACGGTTCCTACGAATCGTTTCACAACTAGCGATTGATCATCGTGAAAAAAGGGCCACTCACCCCTCCCTCATAGAGACTCTGCCTGCTCTCAGTGTCTTTTTTTTGCAACAACAAATTTTCACTCATCTACTGACATCTCAACATTTCGAAGAAGAAATATACCCATGTTGAAGCGTAAAAACATCTGCCATTCCCATAGAATCATGTTCACTCACCCCTCCCTCATAGAGACTCTGCGTGCTCTCCGTATCGTAATCTCTCTCCATCAGAACATTACAAATATCAACAAACACTTATTGAGCGTACACATCATACTGCCCCAACTCTTCTAACAAGCCCTATCAGATTTTGTGCTACACAAACACAGGTATCCTCACCCCTCCCTCATACAGACTCTGCCTGCTCTCCGTATCATAATCCCTCTCCATCAGAATGCGACGCAGCTCGTCCAGAAGAACCTGCAAAAGTGAGGGGTTGAGGACCTTTTTCTCATACGATTGCGTCATCACTAGAAAGTTTTTTTAGCAAGAACGAAAATTACCCAAACGCCCACGGTTTCATGAATCATTTTAAACTACCACTTCTGCTCAAGACCAATTCCAGACAGTGGAACTAGCTAACACAAAACAATCTTACTCATAGCGAGACTTTCACTACATATTGAAAATGCGAAAGATTTAAGAGACCGGCTCGGGGAAAAATCACCACCCAGCGGACATTTCCCTAGGGCTTTGATCCAGACCACCACAGTTGCATATGTTGGAGGCCCGTTGACCTTGTTTACAAAAATGATGACGTCATGATTCGTATTGCGAAATTCGGCGCGCCAGGTGCGCGCGAAGTTTGAAAAGTGCATTTTCGTATCTTTGCAGCGGAACTAGCTAGAACCAAAATTCCTTTTGCATTATGTTAGGGTTCGCATGAGTGCACAGGAACACTATTTGAATAATTTTTAGGACAAGTCTGTAGTAGATATTGTGTTCCCGAATTTCAAATTATCTGATTTTTCAGTATCTCATCGCCATTTCTGCCCAATCAATGTAGGTATGTGGATGCTCCCCATTCCCTCCTGCATCTATCCCACCACATATGGAAGGGATTCGAGCATTATGTTTTTTGCAAAGTTGATCTGAGTAGTTCGGAGTCTGTCTCAGGCCGAACTTATCGAGCATTTACCAATCAGTCAATATGAGATTTCCTGAACAAACCACACAAATA
>LS521840.1:341463-353718 GCA_900490845.1 Pristionchus japonicus
TATTTGTGTGGTTTGTTCAGGAAATCTCATATTGACTGATTGGTAAATGCTCGATAAGTTCGGCCTGAGACAGACTCCGAACTACTCAGATCAACTTTGCAAAAAACATAATGCTCGAATCCCTTCCATATGTGGTGGGATAGATGCAGGAGGGAATGGGGAGCATCCACATACCTACATTGATTGGGCAGAAATGGCGTTGAGATACTGAAAAATCAGAAAATTTGAAATTCGGGAACACAAAATCTACTACAGACTCGTCCTAAAAATTATTCAAAAAGTGTCCCTGTGCACTTATGCGAACCCTAACATAATGCAAAAGGAATTTTGAGTCTAGCTAGTTCCGCTGCAAAGATACGAAAATGCACTTTTCAAAATTCGCGCGCACCTGGCGCGCCGCATTTCGCAATACGAATCATGACGTCATCATTTTTGTAAACAAGGTCAAAGGGCCTCCAACATATGCAACTGTGGTGGACTGGATCAAAGCCCTAGGGAAATGTCCGCGAAAGAGCCAGAATGGTAAATTTTCTCGGAGCCGGTCTCTTAAACAGCTTTGTTCCAGTTTCAAAGCTCTTTCAATACTTCTACATCGTTCGAAACTCGATTTGATGTCATCTTCCGGCTCTACACAAATAAAATGTGCAGTCTTCTACTCACCAAATCCTTTGTTCTAAAATAGCGCAGCAGGGTTAATGCTCGTTCAGCATTCAAACAAAACCTTCAGATTTCGCAGAGCTTTACTCAGAACTCTTTTCTCACAAAAATATTCAAAAACGAGAAACATGTAATGATGTTTCACTGTTTCCACTTGTATTCAATATTCCCATAATTTTGCATCAAATCAATTCTGGTTGACTAATGAATCTTACAAAAATCTCTCACCTGCAGTGACGACGAGTGCTCACCCGACGGCCGACGCGACAGCCGGCACCGGTTTCTGAGATGGGACGCAATTGTAAATGCAGTTTATTATTTTCGAGATTGGTTGGTACCAAAATATTGGAAATCTCATTCACCAGAGAACTTCAGCGGCGTGTGAAACACGGTTCTCGCCTGTTACATGTAAGGTCTAAACTTGTAAACGCAGACGAACATGTGCGCACGAGTTCCCCAATGCAATCGCTTTCCGAGAATTCGGTGAAATCGGTGTTCCAGAAACAGTTCATATGTGAGAGTTTGCAGGTCTTTCAATGTAAGAAGCTTGTTCGGTCGAGGAAAATTAAACAATATATTGACCGATGATATGTTCACAACTTTCATCACATACCAACCTACAAAAGACCTTTCCCGCCCATTAATTAGTACTAAATTGAATCCAATTAATACCTTATGAGTGAGATCTTCGCAATAGCCGCCGCCACTCTCGTCTCCCTCTGCTCACTGGCCAGTTTCTTCCTTTCCCTACTTCCTCCCTATCCATTCTACACTAACACTATCCTAAGCACCTCCCGGAACACTCTAAAGCTTACCTTATAAGAGAGATTTTCGCAATCGCCGCAGCTACTCTCGTCTCCCTCTGCTCACTGGCCAGTCTCTGCATTAGCAGACCGTGCCCGAAATCAGAGTCGACCGAGGCAGAGAAGGCACGCAGGATCTGTGAATGAGATTCAATCAATCATTGAAATTTGGTGGATTTCGATAAGACAATTCAGCCCAAGTAATATTTCGTTATTTTGTGCACAAGATGAAATGTAACAGTCAATTTTGTTTACCCTAACGAATGTCTGCTGAATCGAATTACGTAGATTTTGCACTATTTTAGAAGGAGGATGGAACACAATCGCTACATGGCGCGCGATCTATTCAAATGTTAAGTGATCGAGGCAGAAAGGGCACGCAGGATCTGGAAAGGCATAATTTGCTGTACAGATGTGTTAAACAGGCGGTAAGATGGAATTACTCCCGGTGAATGTTACGTGCCCTTGTGCGAAAGGTGAAACACAATCTTAAAAGGTGCGCAGGGTCTGGCAATCCATCAACTTTCACCTCCGACTCTAAACTTTCACAATGACCAAACGGTGCTAGTAAGCACAGAGACCCCGAGCCCTAGAGGCGAGGAGGATGCCAGATAAATCGATTCAATCGATCGTCCACCGTACCACCCCTTCCTCATCTAGCGAGAACCGTTTATCATTCAAACAATCGATTCGATCGATCTACCGTACCTCGCTGCCGAACTCGGCGTCCTGCTCGCACCGCTTGCAGTCACTTCAGTCCTATTCAAATGCGCAACCCAACGCCTAGCTCGATCCTGTTTCAGGGTTCTGTCAAGATTTCACGCATGCGTCCCGGGATGATTGATTGCTATTATCGCTGTGACCAAAAATCACACATCATTGTTTCAGACGACAAACATGCAGCAGTGAGAAAATCAGGAGTTAATTCTCAATAAATCGATTCAATCGATCTACCGTACCTCGCTGCCGAACTCGGCATCCTGCTCGCACCGCTTGCAGCGACGCGCGAATCTGAATTGGAATTTTTATTTGTTATTGGAACTGAGTATGGGTCGCCTATCATTGAAGTTCGCCAGGTCTGGATGAAGAGACATGGATGAAACACAAGATTGCAAAATCATTTTTTCAAACGTCTCTGTTTGCTATATTCAAAACTCATCGTCTAACTACAGAATGTAATCAATCAATAATATATCAATCAACCGTACCTCGTCATCCTGCAAGGCGGCGTGCACAGTGCGTGGAAGATGCGCGAGTGGAAGTGCATCGAGAGCAGACCCTGAGGATCAGGGAAGGGATAGGTACGGTGTTTTTTATTTCCACCGCCAGCCGACGATAAATTGAAAAATCTGGTTATTCGGACTCAATTGTGATGGCCGAAATACACAAGCGCCAGGTGAACTTCGATGACAGCTCTCTTTCCGACCTGCTCTCTTCCCATAGATTTTTTCACGGCATCCCCAAATGAAAGCAAAAGGCCCTTATTCCACGGTCCTTCTCACCTCAATCGAGTGCCTGCTATCTGCCATTCTCTTCAGGGGTCGGCCCGATTTCGTCGGATGCGGAAAGACCATGCGGAAGAGGGAGAGGATGCATTTCTGAATATTAGAGCTGATCGTAGAGAGCGATAATCATTCAGTCCCCGTGGCATAGTATTTTGAGAGGAAAGAGAAACCCAAATGTTCATTCGATATCCCACAGAAAATGAACAGAATAACATCGATACTCATCGATAATCAGGATACAACCAGGTCTCATCACGAGGTCCTCCCTCATCAGATACTGGTAGATTCATTCGTTCGACTCATTAGTTTGAGGAAAAATCGATAATCTCTCACCACGAGGTCCTCCCTCATCAAATACGGTAGATTCGCGTCCTCGTTCGCCTGCCATCCGACCAGCCACAGCTCGTTATCGACTACCTTAAGAATAATCGATTGATATCGATGGACTACCGTATCCACTCAAAGAAATGATGTGTCGATAGATATCAAACGTATCACTAGGCACAAGAACTGTTGCCAAATGATCAGAAATATGCAGCCGTGCGACTTCCCGTTTCACACTTCACATAAATGATGTCACGAATCACTTGGATTTGATCTCTTCTGTTTTCCGATGGCAAAAATATTATTCCAACATCTCATAGTTGTCTCATGTTTCACACACACTTCAAAGTCTCACTCAACCATCGCTGTTTAGTATGAGCCAAAATCCTCCTTTCACACAACCTCAATCAATCCCTCAATCAGGCCTCCAATCCCGTACCTGTTTCATCATCTTCCTCTCCCTCTCCGTATCGTCTTCATCTTCCCTCTCTCCTCCTCCGATACTGCTCCCTGGATGATCCCGAGATGCGACCGAGTCTCTGCTGAATTGGGAATGGTTAAACCACCCAGAGATCAATCGGGTTGGTGCCAGTTGGTAGGGATGAGAATGATCTTTTTTTAAGAGTATCTCGATTTTACTTGCTCTTATTTTACGATTTGTCTTCTATGAACAGCTCGGAACATTCACCAGCCAATTCGCAACGAAACATCTCGTCCCTACGAAACACTAACAGTCCAGGAGATGCACTATTTATTTTTTCACGGTATATGAGAGATACGCATTCTAAGGAATCTCTGCTATCTACCGTGCTCCTACCGTAACCTCATAAATCAATACCGTACCCCGGACTCGCGGCTCTTCCGCTTCCATAATCCGGCGAGGAAGAGGGTGGTGACAGCGACAGACGGGAATCGGGAGAGGACATCGGATACTGCGGCGAGAGGCAGCCGTAGAGGAGGGGAGAGGATCTGAAAATCAGTATCATTTTTATTTTGGAATCAACAAAGCTGCAATCCACCACCCATACCATCACTCTACATGACGATCATGTGAAACGCCAATGCTCAACATCTGACTCTTCATTTCACCTGTTTCGCTTTACTATCATTTTGACCGATGGGAACGGATATTCTTCAATGTAGTAGTCGAGTTGATTATTCGAACTAGCAAGAAACTCACCTCGACGCCGACAGCGGAGACAGTGAGGGCGGGGATGGCTAATTTCGCCATGATAGTTTTCAATTAGAAAAAATGTCAAAGAAATGTTCAGATTCCATTCGATTATGCGTACTTTAGTTTCATATAATGTGCATATTTCCAAAGTCCTCACCTCGACGCCGACAACGGCGACAGCGAGGGCGGTGAGGGTGAGGTGGAGCCGAATCGGTGTGGGGGAGAGAACATGGCGAGAGGGGAGGCGGCGTAGGACTGGAATTGAGATGAGGATTAGAAAAGACCTAGAACTGATCAATAATTGAGTCGGAAGTGCACTTGTGGACTAAGAATGACTAAAAGTTGTGAGGAGGGAAGAAAAGCGCGGGTGCATACGAATGGAAATGAAAAATTTAAAAGTGCCAGAATATCTCTGTTTCAGCTCTTTCACAAATGACTCGTTCGATTCTACAAAATAATAGTCCAGCTGATCGTCTGTATTCTAGAGAGTATCATTACTACATGAAGTTGTCTGATAAAAGCGAGGTCTACATCATGGAATCCTGCTGCACCTACGTTCCTAGTGTGCACCAACCCACCAAGCTCTGCGCCTGCCCTTCCAACGGTCTCCTATCCGGCACAATCGACTTCCTGTCCTTCCTCTGCTCTGGCTCGACGAGGATCGGTGACCACGGACGATGAGAGGTGTCCCGGTCCCGCAGGGAAATCGGCTGGAATACGGTAATGAATAGCTATCGAGCCCCAGTAATCAATCGATTACTGTCAAATCCTGATCATGCTTGATCGTGTTGAATCTACATTATCAAAAACGTTCTCATGCTACAACAACCTCAGTTCCGCTCTTCCCACCACAATCCCTTTCTCAAGTGGAAAAAGCCAGTCCTCGATCCTCTACAGTGACCCTACAGTATCCATACCTCGCACTCCTCTCCGTAGCAGTCCACGTACTCTCCGACGTGCTTGATGACACAGTCGAGGAAGGCGCGCGAGCGACAGAGATACGCCATCGAGGTCGTGTCGTGCACGAGATGCCTGAATCAGGGGAGGGTTACGGTAGACGAAATGCCTGAATAATCAGGGAAGGGTTACGATAGGTCAGTGACGGATACAGTATTTTGATTCATCGTTTTTTCACACAATTCCCACTATATTTGTTTCCATGTTTTGTTAGATTTCTTTAATCTTTTGAAAATAATGAATCGAGCAACCAGAAATGAAGAACCCAACCAGAGATAAAGAACCATTGGCAGGGTGTCAATAAGTTTGTAGTCCGCCCCCTGGAGACACTCGCACGCGACGCGTCTCTCTACGGTGCGTCTGCGGTCTGTTCAAAAAAAAAGAACGCGGCCGTTTTGATGTTGAGATTAAGCGAAAGCTATATCGACCACTGAATCAGTTAATCTTCATCCTCATTCGATTATAAGGAGGCTCGTGTACCGATTCAGTAAACAGTTCCAACCATTTTGCATTCGCTTTCTTCCCATTTCTTACTAGACAAAAATCTAACGTTCTTTACACTTTTGTTTAACTTCGACCAAGCCGCTGACGTCTACTTCAAAGCCAGATTTCTTTCCTCATCGTTCGCTCAACTCCAATCAATCAACAAAAAAAGTAAACCATTCTTATTCATGGCTGAATTTCGAGGAAACATTTCATCAATTATTGGATCTCCTGTTATTACACCACTCCTTCCACCCGCTCGTATTCTTCCCAAGGCCTCTTACGATTCATTCCTTTGTTTATGTTATTTCTTCTTCATTTAATACACCCAACGAAGAAATTGTATCGAATGCATACTCAAGCGTAAATTCCTCATGTCGTTCATATTATCTACTGACTTTTAGTGAACCCAATCTTTAATTCATCGAAAAATCTCCTTATTTCAGGCATGCCGCCTCCTTCGGTTCCCAACCTGCCGCCCGGAGAGGAGGAGGGCCAGGAGGATGCTCCTCCTTTGGAGAATGATGGCCCGCCACCAGTTGGTCCCGTTGATACCGGTGATAACAATGATACCGACGACGACAGAGATGTAATGCGGCGGGCACGCATCATGTTTCCTACCTGGGCGAGGACCGGGCAGCGTTCTGCGGAAGAACGCATGCCTCCTTCTTTCGACTCTTCGGAAGCCTCTGAACTTCCTGAAGACGATTTTGAGGAGTATTCACCAGACGAGGATTCTCTTCATCCTCAAGAAGCGTCCGATTCTCATGACGCTCCCAATTTCGCCCGCATTCACGCTACTCTCGCAGCCCACCTCTCTGCTATCGCCGCTTCGTTCACGCCCAATCGACAGCCCTCTGGTGATGCGCCGGATTCCACCACAGAGGACCATCCCTGGGGCCCTCCGGGTCTTCCCCGCCGAGAGGCGGGCCCACCTCCGGGCCTTGGCCTTCGACGACCCGCCAACCCCATGCTGCCAACCTATGGTCTTCCTCGTGGAGAGGCTGGTCCACCTCCGGGCCTTGGCCTTCTGCGACCCGCCAACCCGATGCTGCCAACCTCTGGTCTTCCACGTCCCGAGGCGGGCCCGCCTCCGGGCCTTGGCCCTCCCGTACCCAGTCATCCTCCTCCGGGCATTCGACTACCCGCCATCCCGATGCTGCCAACCTCCGACCCCGAAAACTCGATTCCTGGGTATGAGGAATATCTGACTGAGCTCTGGCGTTTGACCAACTATTCTAACGCGGACGAGCTACGCTATAGAGCAGCAGCAACCCAGGCTCGGGATCCGCAGGGTGATCGGCCCGTCTCCTCCTCTCCCGACGGTGGTAGAGAAGCTCGCGAGCAGGAAGTCATCCAGAATTTGCTCGCTGAGCTTGCCGCCTTGCGGACCAGCAATGCCGAACTGGGGGCGCAAATAGCCGAGTACCGGGACAGAGAGACGCCATCGCCACAATCAACCGCACGCGGTACGCCCGAACCGCACCCGGACCACGACGCGGTTTATGGGCCCCAACTGCTGCCAAACGACCCTCCAGACTCACTGCCGCCAGGCTTTGAGATACCGCCCGGGCCACCACCGGCCCCTTCGCGGAGATCTTTCCAGCCGATCTTCGAACCCTCGGATAGCGACATCCGGCTTGCGATTCAACGCGCCCTTCCCTCTCTCGGCGATGGTGCCACTCTTCTTCATCAACAACCCGCATCCGTGCGTGACGAAATTACGGAGATCGCTGCCCTGCGTGCTCGTCTGGCCGAGCTGGAGGCCCTCGTCGACGAAGAGCGCGTTGCTCCCGCCGTTGCGCCCTGGTTCCAGCCGCCACTTTCACGAGGCGGTTTAGCGCGCGGTCTTGACCGCCCATCGAACCCGCACAGGGTTATCTACCCCGGCCGGCAGCAGCCAATCGAGCCTCGTCCGCGCCAACCGTCTGAATCCGAGCAACAACGTCGACGCAGACTTATCGAAGCGTTTGGCGCCGAAATCGACGGACGTCCTCTGCCAAGTCTGCTCGAATTAGTCGATGCGCAAGACCGACGATTTGGCATCGGAGGAGGAGGGCAGCCACGGAGACGAGAGGCAGCAGTTCCCGCAGCACCCGCAGCTCCTGCGAGGGAATCGGCAGAGGCCAAGACGGAGCGCCTCAAGCTGGAGCGTACTCGCGACCAGAATGAGTGAGTGTTTGAAGCATTTGTCAGTTCAATTTCGAAAAAAATGAACGAACTAGACTAGAGTGATTCTTGAATACTAGACTTTCTGAATCTGCTACTCTAAAAAAACAGACTAGGCTGAACCTTCTTTATTAAACTGCTTATCTAACTTTGACTGAAGACAGTGTAAAAAACTGAACAAATCTAACCGATTCAATATCTTCCAAATCATTCCTTTCCAGTGAGAGCCTCGCCCTCAGCTACTCTCGCTCGTGCGTCGTCTGCCTCATCTCGCCCAATCCACGAGTGCGCGTCGCCCTCACCGGTGAGATTGTTGCAGGGTTTCCCCGTTACGACAAGTCTTTGTACTGAAGCGTTACTAGGTAGCATTTTTTAAAAACAAATCAGAGTTAGGACTCGAAATTACGAGTCATCCAAATCCTATTTCCAGGCTGCGGCCACATCATGTGCTCACCCTGCTCGGAGCAAGTTGAAGATAGGATCGGATCGAAGGTATTTGATATTAATTCGATTACATAATTTGACTGCCACTTATTCAAACCAAAAAAATATGAGCAAGAGCTTGGAATTTCTGAAAACACAACCTATGAAGGCAAAGGGAGCCGAACAATCTGAGAATACAACTAATCAATGGTACAATTCAGGTGTCGTGCCCTATTTGTCGCACACATGGTAAACTTCTTCGGCTGTTCGAGAATGTAGTTGAACCTGACCCAGTTGAGAATTACTCGGCCGAATAGAGATGTGAAGTCGCCAATAATAACGTTTATGGAGCGTAATGTATTGGGCGTGAAGCCATTAACAGACTTTATAACTTTCCCACTTTATGTACTTGTTTGACTAGCTAGCTAATCCATTATTATCGTGAATATTTCGTTATTAAGTGCTTTGCTTCGAAGCTACGCTTTATTCTGCTCACGTATCTGTTCATAGTATTTGTTTATAATTGTTATTCCCAATTAATTTGATCCGATTTGCTCGATAAAATGATCAAGCTCTGCAACCTGTACCCGGTCATCTATTTTCCAGTCCGCAAAAGCCAAGCTCACGAGTTCGTCAGGGCATCCTCCCCACCTATGACTCATCGCTTCCGCCCTCTATCTTTCTTCGCAATGCGCACTCTCCACACTCTCTCGCCTCTCTGACTGGCTAGAGTGAAAACACAATTGAGCTCACTCACCATCTCTATCTCTCACGCCTCGCTCTGTCTGCAGAATTGCCGCTTATTTGCGCTGCCAATACTAATCATCCGCTTTCATTCCTTCATTCTCATTTTCCATCTTTATTCCCGAGCTGTCCGCAAGTGTAATATTGACTATCAGTGGGCTTCTCAAGGCTCGAACGCTAGGCGTCCCTTCTAGCCTAGCACACGAGCGTATGCTTCACAACTATCATTCTTCAGATGACCCTGCTCGGCTCACTGCTACAACGACTACGGCCTCATCCACAACCGGAATCGGAGCCAGAGCCGTCAATCAGCCCACCCCTCCCTCCCCCAGCATCCAAGGTGCAGCTTGCAGCAGATCTCGAGTTGCAACTGCAGCAACCCGGTCCTCCTCCCTTGCCGCCTCGCGCCCTTCGGATGTACGCCTTTGACCCGGCAAACCCGTTCCCGCCACCCCCTCTGCCTCCTCGTGTCTCGCGGTTGGCATCTGTGCCCGAACCCACTCCTCGAAGTATCAGGCGAACCCAGTCGACAACTGCCGCCAACTATGCGAATCCCGACCACTTCATGGATGAATCACAGCCGGTGCAGCTGGCCCCGCCCCTTCCTCCCCGAGCAGCCCGACCCTCGTCGCAGTCGCAACTGCAAGCGATGCAGCCAGCAATGGCGCAAATGGAGGGCGCCCAAGACAGGTTGGTTGCCTCAGCAAGGCTTCACGGTACTTGTGGAGTTCACCGGAAGAGTGTCATCCCACCATCCAACCCGACCACCAACCCTGCTTAGGGCAATGCAAATTATAGAATGAGTGAAACATATCCGTTCTTCCGGGGAACTCCACAAGTGCCGGCTTCACTGGGCCCACATTAGACTTGTTGCATGCCAATTCGCAATACGATGCTTCCTGGCACCTCAATGAATTTTAGGTTATCCCCAGCAGGTAAAAAATCCTCAATCACGTCACCTTTGGTGAACCATTCATTTTGAAAGGATAATTTCAAAATCATCACATCAGACATTCAGAGCCTACTCTTGATAAATGTGTAAAAATTCAAATCCAAATTTCAAAACAAGAAAGATCACTTTCGAAATTTTTCAGTAATATTTTTTCCAGGGAGAATCCCCCCATCAATCATTATTCCAGCACTTCCTCCCCTCGCTACTCGCGCACATGCGTCATCTGCTTCGACCTGCACCCACTCATCCGCGTCGTGCTTACCGCGTGCGGCCACGCGGTCTGCCGCGACTGTGCGGACGCCCTGACGGATGCGGATGGGCTGCTTGACTGCCCACTATGCCGCGCGAGAACTGGCTACGTGCGATTGTTCGAGGACCTAGAGACAACGGACAATCCACTATCTTCATAATCATATCGTTTCACAGGGCTTACATTAACAAATCAGAGGCATCTGTTCAATTTTAGCTAGGCGACTATCATAACTATTCCCCGAATCACTAAAAAAATTTCCTCCTCAGACTCGTTTCATCACCATCAACCCTTGTCATTCACTAGCAGGCCAGTTATCACATCAGGCATACAATTATCATGACCCTCGATTTTCATGCTACATCAAGTATTTGATAAACCAATGCATTACTGCATCACCGATATTCCTTCACTACTCCTTAGATAACAACTACAGTAATCCTTCCATCCCTTATCGATGCCGTACCCCTACCAATCGATACCGTAATCTACCGTACCTGAAGGACACGAGAATTGTCGCCCTCTCTGCGGTGCTCTCGGTCGCCTCGGCCAGCCGTGCGCACAGCACATCCAGCGCTCCCGATTCACGGAGGGCAGCACGACCCCAAGCATCCTGAAGGGAAAGATTACGGTAATTCGGTAATAGTGCAAGAATGGTAAGAGTTTGTGGCAAATACGGAAGTTTTCGAAAATGTCAGCAACCAGACAACATTACAACCTGGTTTCACTCGTTCTACGAAGGCTCAAGTGTTTCATCATTTCCAATGAGAGAACGATATGTAGAGCAGAAAAGAGATCCATACACAGTTCTAGTTTCGGATTCACACGTTCTTCAGATACGCAACGGGTTTCTCATTTCCAATGTCTCGATATAGAAGTGTAGCAAAACAAATCATATCAGAGTCACTCACTCATCTTCTGTCAATTTTTTGATGCAGGGTTCATAGATTTTCACCCAATTAACTAATTAATACGGAGATAAAGTCCTCTATTTGCTCATCTCTCACCTGCGTGAACGTGGCGAGTAGCGCGCATCGCTCCTTCTCGCTGGCCCGGGAGGCGGAGGAGGAAGCTTGGGCCTGAAAGGAGAAATTGCTCGCATTTCCATCGGCAACTACGCTATTCCTGCTACTAATCCTGATCATCCGGCGTCAGAATACAATCAGATCCCCAACAAGGAACAATTATGTTGCACCGGCAGGTCTAATTCTCTTAGCGTTCACTTTGTCTAATGGACGACCATCGAGTATAATAAAAAAAACACATTTTTCCACTCTTAACTCTTTCGCCTTGCCCAGCTAGTAAGGCTGATGCTGCACAGTCATGCCTAATTCCACCATTACGTGCATCACTTGATTTGTCGGGTACACATATCGAAACAAATGGAAAAAAACGCGCTGTCCTCACAAATCTTGCCCTCTCCTCCTTCATCTCCTTCCTCTGCGTCAGATCCGCTATCGCATTCGCCTATCCCAACAAGAAGTATTCACGCTGCACTGTTAGATCTAATTCCCAAATACATGCATATTGGTTTCACAATAAAAACGGTCTCAATTCGTCTTCATACCTTGCCCGATCCATCTCCTTCCTCTCCCTCCTCCTTCTCTCCACTCTGTGTCAGATCCGCGATCACGTTCGCCTCACCCACCCAACTAGTGAGATTCGCGCCACAATGTCAGGCCTAAATCTTCCAACAACCATGTAATCTAATAACACCTTGTTCACGAGTCTTAATAATTAATTTCTGTTTACATTTATATATTTGTATACATTTGAGCCTCTGCCTCCTCACCTTGCCCTCCGCTCCTCCTTCA
>LS521840.1:370496-398035 GCA_900490845.1 Pristionchus japonicus
AGGGTTACGGTAGGATTACGGTAGATTACAGTAGTCAATTATTGAAGTTCACTTGACTGTGGTTACGAATTGGTATGGGACTTGGACCGATTCCGGCACTAACATGGGTTCCCCCTAGGCGCACCGAAATTTTTTTTCACGTAAGGGGGGACCCTTATGTGAAAAATGGGTCGCCGCTATAGCTGCCGATGTATGGTTCCACCAGCATCCGTATCGCTCATTCGGCCGTCATCACTTGTCACAATCAATATTTACAGTATTCTGCATTATACTACCGTACCCTGTGGAAGTTCCGTTCCACCAGCATCCGTATCGCCCTGAAGGCGTGCGTCCGCACACCGTCGTTGTCATCCTCCATCATCTGTGTTATTGATCGATTGTTGAGAATACCGTAGTCAAATCGTCGATTGATACGGTAGCTCAATCAGGGAAAATCGATTACCTGCGCGACTTTATCCACGAGCGCGCCGTGCGAGGCGATCGAGCGGGCGGATTCCTGAGAAGAATTGTTTTGTACGAAAAGCAACGAAAATTGATTGATGTGGATCTCTATAGTGAACCGTGAAAGAAAATTCCTCAAAATCGACCGAAATCAAGCCTGTGTTATTTTTCAAGTGGATTCATAAAACCAATAAATCAATATCATCGAACTACCGTACCTTCTTCTGACAGAGATTGCCGACCAGTCGCAGCACGGAGGCCTTCGTGTGCGTGCAGGCGCTCTTCTCGAGCAGATGGGCTGGGAAAGAGTACGGAAGATGCATTATTGATTGTTATTGCACACAGATGACTGAAGTAGACCAGCGTGTTCATAAGAACTTTTGCCAACACCATGAAACATAGATCATCCCATCGTCGGAAACTGAATCCTCGACTCTCCCTTTCAAAACATTTCTCGATTTTTATAGCAATCAATAAACTCAGTCAATGATACTACTGAGGTTACGGTACTCACTGGCCATGGCGGGGAACCGTAGTCGCTGCTGGGCCAGTTCCCAGCAGGCACGCATCGAGAAGTTGCACATGTTGCCGAGTAGCGAGACTAGCGAGCGGAGAATCGATTGCCAGCCATTACTGTAAGATATTCCGATAATAATCGATGGATACGGTACATATTGTCTGTGCAAGATAATGCTTATTTTTAGCTACAACAGTGAATCACAGAGACGTGCAGCCTAGCGGTACTATCCGCCAATCAATTAATTTGCCTTTCCAGTCACAAAAAAAAACATAAAACAACTCCAGTGACCTAATGTTCAAGCCTGTCCTACATCAGCTCTAGCAATAGTTACATTAATCAATAAAATACCGTACACCGTAGATTACTGTATCTCACTCACTCTGCCGCCACACTGTTCGATCCTCGCTGCAGCAGTCGCGCGAGCGAGTGCAGTCGATCGGGCAGCGAGATGAACCAGGTGATCGATTCGCGAGTGATCAGGATCTGCAGAGTACGGTATGGTTACAGTAATCAATCGATTATTGATTTGTCATCAATCAATGGGAGCAACAAGGGAATGATCAAGATCTACGAGAGAACGGTAGGACTACCGTAACTACATGCGGTAAGATTACCGTAGTGTGAACTACAGTACCTTTCTCAGTTGATTGACGGCCTCCTCGATCGCCGGTAGGTCATCGGCTTTGAACAGGTCGATGGATGGCAAAGTCGTTTCATCGAGCGCCGGAGGCGGTTCCGCGTCCCTACACGACGATTGGTTATTGATTACGGTAAGGCTACGGTATGAAGAGAATATTGATGATTCGCTATGGGACCTTGTTTCATTGATGTTCTACTACAAGATTCGTACCTCGCAACGGAGTTGGAGCGGCCGGCGGAACTTTCACGAGATCGCTGAGGCGATTCGGAGAGATTCAGTCGACGGCGCTTGACGTCCATCTAAATATGCAAATTAATTATGCAAAATATCATCATTGATTAATTTATTTTGGAGAATCGATAGGCTTAATTTAGGAGCTTCATCTGAGAGCCTCGGATGAGCGCGAGACGAAATTAAAAATTCAAACACGCGCTAATAGTACCACACCACATGTGCGCAAGCAGATCAAAAGTGGAGGAAAGAGCTATTTAATATACGTTAATTTGTGAAGAGTGAAGATAGGAAGTTGCGTGAATACTGCTAAAAGCAAAACCACCACAATTGATAAAGAAATGGCTGCAGAATCGAGATAAAACAAAGAGATAAACAACGACTGAGTTAGCGAGTTAGCATAGATTAACTAGGAGAACCATTGTGTTAAACGATGCATCTAGATGAGAACGTTCGATTACCGTTATAAAATCGATGAAATGATCAAAGACTAACGTGATAATCAATGAAAAACAAATTCGTATAATTCCGTAGCTTGGTGCGTCAGCAAAGTATACTGGCGCAGGATAAGTGCCCAGAGATCCTTCTCTCGTCGTCTGCGCTCTCTCTTCTTCAGCGCGTCTCTCCACGCTCTCTCGTCGTTCTTCGCGTCTCGGTACCCGCGGAAATTTTTTCGATTCGCTTGAAATTTCTGCCGTTTTGCGACTACTTCAACTCGCCTTACCACAGCTATTTCTTGCTCTACCCCCTTATTTCTGTGTTTATTATCCGTCTAAATTCATGTTCTTCCCACTTGTGCGCAAACTGGATTGAGGTCGGCCCAGTGCTGCCCCACAATCAATCAATTTCTCGCCCGCTGGCGTACCAAGCGCGGATTCGGCCCCGTTTCGCGGTCCAGTTGTGTGTATTTGCGTCTGTTTCGCGTCTTCCTCGAGTTTTGAATGTTTATTGCTCATCTGTAACGCCCATTTGCCTTGCAGCACTCACCCAATCTGCGACTACATACCGTAACCTTACCGTGGTCGAAGCAGAGCTTGAACTACAGTGGGCGGCAACCGCGTGTGTGACCTACCACGCTCAAGGCGCGATGAGCACCAAAAGAAAGCGCGTGTCGGAATCGCCAGTGGTCGAGGTTCGTTTAGTTTCTTCCTCGTAATTCTCCTTTTTTATTCTTATTTGAAGCCTAAAACATGGCGGTAAATTCCCGATAGCTCTCAATTATCGCTATCAAGCTTCTCTTGAGTCGTCTTGGGAGGTCGCGAGAGTGTTGAAAGCGCGAATTTGTTGTTCGCGCTCTATTAGACGAGCAAAGTAGAGGCGCGAGAGAGAGAATTCGCGCGATTTTGGCGCTCGCGAGAGTGTTTCGCGATTTGTAGCAGAAATTTCTTGACGTTTAGATAGATTCCTACTCATTTTGCTACTACTTTCACTCCCTTACTAGCTAGAATCAGAAAAACTGGAAGGCTGGTGATAAATTTGTATTCCTTGAAGGCAAAGACCCCGGCTTCGACGAAACGCCGCCGCGGAACGAATAACAACCAAGACCGGACGATAGAACAGGTATTTTATTAATTTAAATAATTTATTTAATTAGCTAAAAGCTCGGAACTTCGATCCAAGGCTGTCAGGAGTTAAAGCAGAAGAGAACTGTGAAGTAGAGCATTTAAAATTATTTATTTATTTATTTAAATATGTATTTAAGCTGCGCCAGTGCCAGGAGCTGCTTGACTACCTGAAGACTGTCAAGCATGAGGGCAAAGCCGTGCTGGAGCACTTTATGAGGAACCCCTCCAAGAGGTTGGTTGAATCTCTCGATTTTTTTCCCACCTGCAACCGTAGGTTCACAGCTACAGGAATTGTCTTAATACGATTTTTCAGCTACCGTTAAGTCTAGAATAATATACCCCACATAGCAGACCGTTGTTTATCTTGTGAATTGAATCGTTCCATTACGTTTCACGCTTTCTATAAGATCCAGGCCACAGGGTATTTTCAATCACAGACGAATCGATCTGTAGAAAGAAACAATACCAACTAGGGTTGACCGTTCGGAATTCGGAATTTCCGAAAAAAGAGGCACGAAAAGAGTCTGTTTTCCGGAAAAGATTAACCACTCTGAAACTCATCTAAAAAGGTCATTTTTCGACTCAAAATGGGGAAAGAGCGGTGTTCGAAGACTAAGTAGAGGTTATGTTTCGCTGTTCTATACTATCGAGCGAGAATTCTTTATAATCGACAGCTTCGGAGTCCTTTTCGACTGTGCTCCGACTATACACTCTTGGCTTGAAACATAAATCTTCAAAATCACCCCACTCTCTCGCCCACCGCTCTCTCTCCACTCGCGAGTCGGAGAATGAGTTTTTCAGATATGTTTCGGAAATATCTTTGTTCGACTCTCTTTTCCGGAAAACTGGAAATAATTGATTTAGTTTATCGGAATTTCCGAGATCCGTTTCGTTTCGTCAACCCTAATACCAACAACAAAAAACAGAATAATAATAATAATAATAATTAAAATTTCTGCAGAACGGATCCCGAGTACTACAAGGACGTGGCTTCGCCTATCGATGTGACTCGCATTCAGCAGAAGCTAAGGAACGAGGACTACAACCAGGCTAGTTTAAGTGTTTTTGTAACCTAGAATCCGCGGTGAAGTCTGTTTAAAGTCCAGTGAAGTCCCGCAGAAACTGAGGAATGAGGACTACAACCAGGTATTTTGGGACGAACCAGGGTCCGATTACCCCTTCGAAAATGGTCTATGCAACTCACACTTTGGACTTTTTGATGAAAAAGCAACCAAAATTTTTGGCTTTTTTGTAGGTGAGAAATAGGAAAAAATTAAAAGCTACACACATTTCGGACTTTTGTGTGGTGAAAAGAAGAGAAAAATGTGAAGCAACCCACATTATGAGCATGTTCATGACCAAAGTAATCGGACTCCAAAGTCTCTTCGTGGTTACTTTATCGAGAGGTGTATGTGATGCTAGGACTCTAGTGGTCATTTCTCCGCATTGAAAGACAAGTGCCGAAGCCAAGGTTCACCCCGTTCCTGATGGTGGTGATTGAGGTGTTTAGGAGATGCTGGAGATACAGAGAAATCCAAGATCCTGTTGTACTCGAGTTAAAGATTGGAGCTGAAACTGGGATTTTCCCGACTACTTGTTCGATTGGATCGAATGAATCATTCCTTTTGTGTTTCAATAATTCTTCTAAATCTCTTGGTAGCGATCAGATTTCAGTAGTTGCACCGTTTCATGTGAAGAAATTAATTAGCACAATTAGCTTTTATATCATTTTAATTAATTAATTAATCATTAATTGCAGATGTCGCAGTTCTTCGAGGACATGTCGCTGCTAATTTCGAACGCGAGGGCTTACTACAAGGTTAGCCAATGTTTGATCCGACTCTCTCTGTTTTTCAACCTGTCTAGCCGCTTACTCTCTCGAATTCAAACGCTCTCTCGCACTGTTTAGCGATCCTGGTTGGTAATATTGTCTGTATGCTTCTGGGTTTTATTTTGTGTTTATGCGAGCCGCTCTGAAGTCTCTATTGATAGTATGAGGTGTCTCGTTGGAAAAAAAGATGTTGAACATAGTGCGATTGCTGGTGGCTTGCACTAGAGTCCACTCTGGCACCAAGTCCCACATTTTGTAGTCGTCTACCACTAGTTTCTCTTGCTGCCAAGCAACAGCTAACTGGCTCGAGTCTTACGACCTCGTAACGATCTCCCTTGCTAGAAGGGATTTCAGATGAAACGGGAAGAATTAAATAAAGATGCATTCAAATAAAGATTGATTATCTTAATTAATTAATTAATTCCAGGAAGACACGGAAGAACACGTGCACGCTGTGGAGCTGGAGCGAGTGTATAGCGAGAAAAGGAGGTTGGTTTAATTAACTACATTAGATAGTTAATTTGTTGTAATGTTTGTTGATATACATTCACTATCGACCCATTGGCGTACTTGTTATGTGTCCTATATCAACGAACAAAGAAACGCGAAAACAGCAGT
Source organism: Pristionchus japonicus (assembly GCA_900490845.1). Lineage (NCBI taxonomy): Eukaryota > Metazoa > Nematoda > Chromadorea > Rhabditida > Neodiplogasteridae > Pristionchus > Pristionchus japonicus. The sequence goes on from LS521840.1 coordinate 376,343, forward strand.
CTGGGAAGTGGATGATCCATCAAATTAGCTTTGGGCTTTACATCGCACTTATCACTAGATTTCAGCGTTACATCGCCGATAACACTGTCAATTTTTATCATTTCTTAAACTTAAAATATTGCGGATTATTCCTTTATTTCCTTAATTAATTAACTAATTAGTGACCTAATTAACCAATTCCCAGATTGATGGAATCGGGCGAGGAGTGGAGGGGCGCGAACGGCGATCTGGCCAAGGTTAAGAAGGAGCTGATGGATGAGGAGACGAGGTACGGTAGATTGATTGGGGGTACGGTAGGGTGCAATCGAGGACTGTTTTGATTTTTTGTAATCAATTAGCAGTTAACTATTTTTGCTTTGTTATTAGGCGCCATCATTACACTGCTCGTGGGAGACGCGCATAGGGTTCTAGTGGTCGTGAAGCATTTCCTGGTTTTTTCTCTCCAAAAGTCGAGTAGTTCAAGGTCAGGAAGGAGCTGATGGACGAGGTACGGTAGATTGACTAGGGGTACGGTAGAGTGCGATTGATTACTGATTTGATTAACAGATTTTTGTGGTCCTGGGGCATGTTTATGCATATTTTGGTGATTTTGAGAGCCCTTCGATCAGTGATACTGCTCGAAGCGATCGCAAACGCTATTTGTGCTAGATGCGAAGCACTCGAGCGTCTGGGAATTTGTTCTCTATTCTTCCTCCCTGTTTCTGTCAGATTACTGTTGTTGTTCCAGTGCGAGTCATCTTTGTCTTCTTTGATTCCTGTCTGTTTCTCTCATTCATGCACTCTTTGATAATATAATTTTTGTAGATACTTTCTCATCCATCAGAGTCAGGTTTCAGCGCGCTTATTTCACAGTTGGAGAAATACATTTACCAATAATCCCTTTTCTTCCTCCTCAACTAAACAATTAGAGTCAGATCGCTTCCGCATTTGTGTTGCCCCGATCCCCTCGGATCTGTGTATCACTGCGCCTAGATCAGGCTAGGTGATGCCTATTTCTCAATTCGAGTTGCACTCCGTTTGAATACTGCTCAAACTCTCTTTGACTGCCATCAGTAGGCGCTGGCCACTTGTTGTTCTATGTGCTCAGCTGTGCAAAGCTGATTAACTAACGGAGAGTACTGGTCTCTCTCTCTTCCTGACCTGTTGCTTCCACTGTTTGGGGGTCAGGTTGTTAGTCTAGACGGAGTAGGTAGCTTTGGATCGCGCATTTCTCCAATTAACTTGATATCTAGTTGGCCAGAAACACACTTGTGGCTAGTTGAAACGGCAGGTCAGATTAGGCGAGGGAGCGTCTGAAAGATAGAGAGTCGGACAGATGCAAGCGTCTGTTCAGTATGTGCATAGTGAACTGTACTAGCACACATGCATCCTTCCTCCTCCATCCATCCACTCTGTCGGACCCGGTCAGTGGGACAGAGATCCCTTCTGGCCTTGCTGGTGAGAGGGAGGCGAGAGAGTAGGGAGAAGTGAGAGCGCAGAGAGAGGAAGGCCAGAGAAGAAGCGAGAGAGCAGGGAGAATGAAGAGAGCGCAGACCGAGGACAGGGAACAGACAGCGGGTCAATGGGAGATTGGGCGGGAAATAGGGAGGAAGAGAGACTGTGGGAAGTGGAGAGAGCACAGAGAAAGCGAGAGGTGAGAGAGTGTGGGGAATGGAGAGAGTCGGTAAAGAGGGCAGTCGCCAGCTGAACAGTGCGTTGGCCAGGAGGTAGATGGGAGAGGGAAGTGGTTTGTGTCTCTCGAATTTGCGTGCTCTCTCGCTCAGTCTGACGAGAGAGTGCGTGGAATGGAGAGAGCAGGGGGCTAGTGCAGTGTGCATAATGAACAAACGCATGATCGATCGAACTCTCTCCATTCAACACAATATCTCGACCTGTCTGACAGTAGAGAGGTGATGTATGATGAAGTGAGTGGGGAGATTGAGTGAAGTGGGAGCAAGAGGAAATGGCCAGGTGGTAGCGAGCTCCAGGAATAATGCAAGTGGAGAGAGTGAGGGGTTGGAGCTATGCACGAGTCGTGCCGTAGTTAGCAACACTAAATGCAAAATATTTTTGAGAATTGTTTCTTTTTCGAGTGCCGTACTCTCACTTCTTCATTTACGATATGTACGACGGAACAGGTGGTAGCGTGCTTTGAGAATAATGCAAATAGAGAGAGTGAGGGGTTGGATGATGGTATGAAGAATCCTCACCTAATTAATTCCACTAATTATTTAATACATAACTTGAATATCGATAGTTGGATCGAACTGATAAATTGCTTTCTCAAGCAGAGATCGGCAATTGAAAGAACAGAGAAACCTGAAATTACTGCCTGCTAAACTATTCCCTTGCAGATCCGCCTCCCCCTCAGCCCGCTCGGCCGGCACCCGATCCAGCACGACGGATGCGAGCATTGATGAGGTTCGTTATTGGTTAATTACACAATTTTCTAATTAAGAAAATATGTAGAGCGAAGGTAAACATCATTTTTTATTGCACGTCAATGCACCATTCCTATTAGGGATAATCGCAGTGCTTGAGGTCTCACTAGCTCCTGAAACTGAGTTGTAGCTAGGGTTTCCAATGAGAATCACATCTGATACAACAAAAAACAATTGCCAGCGCATAGTTAGCAGTTGTGTTTCTAATTTAGCTAATTTGGTAGCTTAATTAATTACTCTATTTAACTCAATTAGCGTAATAACCACTAATTAAGGCGATGGCCGAGGACATCCTCGCGACTATCATCGAGCACGCCGACGAGCACAAGCGCCTGATCTCGCCGCCCTTCAGACTGCTCCAGAGCCCCGAGGTACGCTAGGGTTATGGTAGGGCAATCGAGGACTGGTTTAAAAAAAATTGATGTAGCCACCACTGTAGCAACAGGCGATTCGTGCTTCAGTAGTGTTTGATAGATCTGAGAAAAATTAGGCAGCAATGAATCTTGATTGTGAGGTCTAATAACTTTTATTACTACGTGACGACTAGGGTTCTGTTATTGGAAAAAAAATCACTATTGGAAGATCGACTCTCTCCTTCTCATTTTTCCAATAGCGACCCAGAACTGCGCGGCCTTTTATTGGAAAATGATTCTTATTGGAAAACCATTCCTTATTGAAAATCTAATAAACTCTCGAATTCTTATTGGAAAATGAGAGGGAGGGAAAATCCTTTGTTCTCGCTATTGGAATTCCGGAAAATTTTCCAATAAGAGAACCCTAGTGACGACTGTTGATATGGATTACGGTATTCACCCATTTATCGACCGATTTCTTCCTGCAGGAGTTCCCGCTGTACTACGAGAAGATCTCGATGCCGATCGATCTCAAGACTATCGCGGAGAAGACGAGAGCAGGTACGGTAGTCAAGAATTGATTGATTGAGGAATAATACGGTAGGCGAGGGGAGCGAGGCACTGTTGGTTCGAACATTTATTTTTTAAACCAAGATTCGCGGATATATTGCTAGATGAACGAATGGAGATATTGTATAGTAGTGCCGCAGCGCGTTTCGGAGTGGTTGTAGATGAGCGTTGTTTGTGTGCCTCTCTTAGCGAGGTGGTATTACGGGATAAGTGAGCGTGGGTTTGTGTAGTACGGCCGTATCGAGAATGCGACAGGATAGTGAAGGCGGGAAGTTTGCATTGTGAGTATTTTATGAAAAAAACGGAGAAGCCGAAAATTGATAGGCGATGCAATCCGACTATGTGTAGAGTTGTCGCAACGCAAATGTTATGGATGTCCATAACTGAAAAGGGGACGGGTTTGTACGGTATCCAACAGTGCGATTAGTAGGCCGAACAAAATGTAAAACTTTATAGTACTGCAGAAGCGCGGAATTCACTTGTCCTGTTGTACATCGTCTGTTCATTGTTTCTTAATTTTATTATCAAAAGTTGTGCACAGGCTGCTACACGAACATGGCGAGATATTTCGAAAATTGATTAATTAATATTAATATTAAATTATTAACATTAATATTAATCATCACAGGCTGCTACACGAACATGGCTGCGCTCGAGGCGGACATCAAGCTGTTGGTGAACAATGCTAAGGTGACTAATTAAGCTAATTAGTGCTAATTAAGATGCTAATTAGTGCTGATTAGGATGTGTAATTGAATGGTAAATGTACTGCCAGGGTAGTTGTAGTTAGGGTATCAAGCTGTTGGTGAACAATGCCAAGGTGGAGAGGGATGGTTTTATTGCTGTCGTTGTTTGGTCGCTTTTCTACGTTTTGATGTTTTGACAGATCACGCACCCGTTCAATGCGACTAGCGATGCGCTCGTGGGGCTATAGCTAGCGTGTAACGAACAATTTCCTAGTGTTGTTTTTTATTTATATTCAGAGGGAAGAGCTAATTGGAAATTCTAGAATGTGAAGTTCACATTGTGAACATCTCACTAACTTGTAGTGGAGGCGCAGCATCATTTTTGCATGTGGAATGAATCATTATTAATTTCTATGTTTTGAAAATATAAAATAAAATATTTACAGGTCTTCAACGAGCCCGGCTCGACGATCCACACCGATGCCGAGACGATCTTCAAGGTATTTTGGTTAATTAATTAATGCTAATTAGGTTAATTAGAAAGTGTTGTTGGGAGAAGTTCACGTGGCGAATAGCAGTCGCATCGATCGTTGATAACGATTAGGGAATTTAGTGCTATGATGGTTTTGTCTTTTTCCCTGATTTGCAAAAATTAGCTCAAATCAATCCACTCGCAGGTCTTCCTCAAGAAGAAGAACGACAGCGGTCACGGGCGCGGAGTGAGCAACAAGCGGTGAGGTCGATTTGGGACGAGGCGCTTTCTTATCAATTACAATTACAATTATAATTCCACCAGGGTATATTGGGGAAAAGTGTCGCGTAGATCTTCGTTCGCAGAGATCTTTGTCAATCTTATCGAACCGCAAACGAACCACTATTGGGTTGTAGTGCGCCTGAAGCGCGGGTGAGCCCCATTTTTGATTTTCTGTGGTTAATAATATGTCGGCAAGTAATAGTTAGGGCAAGTAAGAAGAAGAACGACAGCGGCCAAGCAATAAGAGGTGAATAAGTTAAAATAACGGGCCGTTCCAGGATTGAATTCTCTCTATGGTTCCCTGACTTGTAGAACATTTGAAACACTGTTGTGAGTAACAAGATGTATTCATTTTGGAGCAAGGTGTACCGAACATCTATCAAATCGCATGGCCCGATCTCTAGGAGTAGAGCGTCTGAAACACGGAATGCCATTGTAGTGAATTTTTGTTGCTATTTTTTCCGAACAAAATCACGGTTCCAATATTGTTAGATCGCATCTCACAAGGTTATAGCTTGACTGAAACACCGAGAATAGGGTGTGCTTTCAGATTCCTTCAATCGAATACTACCCCTTAATATTAGTTTATCAAATGAGCACTAATTAATTCCAGGCGTGATCACTGCCGTGAGGTCGTCGACGCGCTGATCGCGCAGTCTTCGAGTGAAGAAGTCGATGACGCGTACAGTGAGGACAGTGAGGAGGATGAGGTACGGTAGATTACGGTGGAGAGGTATCGAGGACTGATGTTATTACGGTAGATGTTAGGAGTACGTTAGAGGAAGTCGATGAGGCGTACAGTGAGGATAGTGAGGAGGATGAGGTACGGTAGGGGACGGTAGAGAGGTATCGAGGACTGGTTTTATATTGATTGAAAGCACCGTCTTGCACCCCGTCCTCTCTTCGGGGAGAACGGTGCATGGCGGGCAAGAGTAAGCACAGCGTTGACTAGGTGATTTTGAGCTTCACAGTTATGATATCCACTCAGGATTTCCACTTTCGATAATAATAGCCGTGTTGCAGCTATTCCTCTAAAAAGCAAATTAATCCGCTGTATATTGAAAGACATCTGAAATGTAATAGGATTGACTAATTAATTAGCACACACTAATTAACTAATTAATTAATCAGCCTCCTAATTGCAGGATCTCGCGTCCTCGTCGGAGTGGGGCTGGCAGCTGTACTACGCTGTGCGGAATGAGCAGGCCGAGGGTGAGATTACTGTAGATCGATGATAGTACGATAGAGATCTATCGATGACTGACTTATTTGAAGGAGTACAGTAGGAGATGTAGGTACTGTCTACTGGGCAAGGGACTCTCTCGATTTGACATGAGCTGTGTAGGGGAACATAAGGGGGCGTATGAAAATTTCAAGAAAGAAAGGCTCACTTTGTGCAGTCACGACTGGGGTTTCACGACGGGCTCAAGGTGCTTGAGAGCCTCTCTCTGTAATGAGTTGATTGATTTGTTTGGTTTGAAAAAATAAAGAATTCAATAATGCGAGCCTAGCTTTGGTGGGTAGTGCATAGTCGATAAAAGACGATGATGACATGTAGAAGCGACCAGATATCCACCCTCGACAGAGGATGGTATTGTGGTGAATCACCATTACTACTGCTGAGTCTTGACAGTTGATAGCTTGAGGTTTCATGGGGTTTTCAAAGCGGTAGTGGGGTATTGCTTCTCAATGTATCGACGATTAGGTGCACAATATGGAAAATACGAGATACTGGGAATATTAGTGCAGGCAGTGTCAATGTGTTGAGGCTTCATGGAGGCTTGAAGGTGCGCTAGGACCGGCAGCTTTCAGTGGGCTGGCTACTGAGATGGCAATTCAAAAAAAAACTGGATGGCGAGAATGTTAGTGCAGATAGAGTTGTTGCGTTGAAGTTTCTTGGTGGCTTGAAAGTGCGAGAGGGCAGGCATGTTTCGGTTCATGGTCTTCCACCGTCGAAAAAAAACACTATGAGAAAAATGAGAACGAAGATGATGAAACTATTTGTGTAATTCATTAACCTAAATAATTAATTAATTTTTCAACCATATTAATTCTAGGCAGCGACGAGAGCCTCGTGTCGGACCCGTTCGTGGAGCTCCCGAGCAAGCGGTACTACCCGGATTATTATGACGAGGTACGGTAGGGTACGGTAGAGAACTATCGATGACTGACTCATCGGATGAGAGACACGGTAGGAGAGAGAATGCAAGCGATACTACCCGGACTACTATGACGAGGTACGGTACGAAGCGATCGATGATAGATTGTTTGTGGTAATACGGTAAGCGCGAACGATATTACCTACTATGGCGTAATACGGTAGGGATATGGATACGATAGTATCAAAGTAACCGAAACGAGTAGGTTGATTGTGTGGCAAAGGGTGATTGGCGGATGCTGGCTCCACGTGGTTGTCGTATAGCGGTGAGAAGGTAGATCATCAAGCGTACGCCGAGTAGGAGGGATAGAAAGAAAACAAAATCTGGGAAGGGTTTTTTTAGAGTTGGCGATTGCCGGTCGCAGTAAGTGGGGATATAGTGAAGAATGAGTGTGCGTTCAATTATAGTGCTGTTCAGTTTAGCAAAGAATATGAGAGGGTAAATTCACATCCTATGGGAATTTTTCGTCGTGGTGAATCAAGGCTGCATTGGATTGTGATATGGCGAGGCGCGCGCATGGCAGTGATGAGTTTACGATAGACTCTCCGGGAAAAATTATTTCAGAAGACGATTAGAATGAAAGTAGGTGATTGGCGGCTGCGGAGGGTTATGATGTAGTGAGGAGGAGACAGGCGATCAATGGACGCCAGTTGCATCGTGGAAATTAAATCTATGGTGAAAATAATTTCTAGAGGTAGTTGATTAGTTATTTCGCCGGTGGTTCGTATAAAGAAATGAACGCAGAGCATCAATGGAACAGGCTGAACGAGGCGAAAATTAATCCAATAGTTATTTGATGATAATTATGTTCTCTTTTTTCAGATCAAGTGTCCGATGTCGCTGTTCATGATCAACAAGAAGCTCAAGATGGGCAAGTACGGCACTCTGGATGAGCTCGTGAAGGATTTCGCGCTGGTGAGTGGATACTCTCTCGTTTTTGCGTGCTCTCTCGCCGGTTTGGACCAAAATGTTTGTAGATTAGTACAAGGTTGTCTAAAAGATAGGCAATATAGTTGAAATGTAGAGCGTAGATGGGCAAGTACGCCAGTCTCGATGAGCTGGTGAAGGATTTCGCGCTGGTGAGTGTCTAGACTCTCTCGTTTTTGCGTGATTTCTCGCTTGTTTGGACAAACGTGTTTGTAGATTAGTACAAGGTTGTGTAGAATAAAGACAATAGAACTGAAATGGGGAGCCCAAGATGGGCAAGTGCGGCACTCTCGATGAGCTGGTGAAGGACTTTGCGTTGGTAAGGCCATTTTCTCGTATGACTCTCTCGATTTGACGTGGTCTCTCGTCTTCTCTGACCAAATTTTGCTGACAAAGCAGTGGGGATGTTTATAAATGTCTTTCGCACAGTATCTGGATGAATCTGATTAGAATGGATAGGGGAGGGGTGGTGTTTTAATTTTTTTTGTCGATTTTGTTTTCTGGCACTAGGTGATTTCGGTACCCGCGATGATTACGAAAGGCTGTCTTAACGAATGGGAGCGATTTTCACAGACCTCATTATTCAAGAAATCTATTTCATCCGTTAAGGCCCAGAAGATTCATTATTTCTGGTTCTTATTAATTACACTAATTAATTAAGCTAATTAGCTCCCTAATTAAGGTGTTCGGCAATGCGATGGAGTACAACGTCGAGGCCTCTGACATTTACAAGGCAGCGCGCGCCCTCAAGGAGCTTACGTTGAAGAAGGCGAAGCAGCTGCAGCCGAACTTCGATGTGGCGGTAATTAGTTAACTAATTAGGCTAATTAGTGAATTAATTAGGCTATTTTGTTAGTTAGTGGTTTTGTTGTTGATTGATTGTGAGGGATAAACTGAAAGAGCTCACCCTGAAAACAGCGCCAGCCGACGTTTGATGCTGCTGTTAGTTAATAAATTAGTCTAATTTATTGTTTAGTTAAATAGCTTATTGCATTACAACAGTATGACTTTTCAGCGCTGGGTGGCATTTCGGCCGCCAACGCAAGACAACGCCACTGCCGAGGTGAAGGTGAGTGATAATTAGTACTAATTAAGGAGTAATTAGTGTTAATTAGCGTTGCTTTTTATCGGTTGATAGATATGATAACTACTAAGCTTCACTCTTGGTTTCAATTCTTGTGGAACCTGTGAAACGCAATTTCGATTGCGATTCAATCACTCTATTGCAGGTGATGTCCTCGACGCCCGGCAACAACAAGACGCCCAAGTCGAAGATGGTCCTCAAGGTGAGGATTGAGGGGGAATGCTCTCCTCGTTTACCGTGCTCTCTCGCTCTGATTGGTAGGCGAGCGAGCACGGGGAATGGAGAGAATTAGAAGCGAAGTGCTGCCCCCTCTTCTATCCCCAATCAATTACCCGGCGTGCCTAGCGCGCACCCTCTTTCGAAGACCTCCGTTCCTCCGCGATAAACAGACGATGATGACATGTAGAAGCGACCAGATACCGCCTTCCTTGAGGGTGGTACCGTGGTGAAGCACGAATTACTACTGCTGAGTCTTGATGTTCTTTTATTTCTGTCAATATTTCTCTCTACCATAAACGCCGACAGGGGAAGCACCAAAGTCGGGGTTAACAGATCCTGAACTGGCCTATGTAGGCTGGTTGTGAGCGGTCACTCCTAGGGTTGGGATGAACCGGAGTATCGTTAATTAGTCATTAATTAAGGCTTAATTAATTGCTGTTACCCACCTTGGGATTGGAGTATCGTTAACTACTCATTAATAAAGGTTTAATTAATTAATTACGTTAATTTCTCAGGTGAAGGAGGAGCCGATGGACGAGGACATGCTGAGCGAGAGCAGCGAGACGCCGCCGCCCTCGGTCAAGTGAGTTTGCGGTTTCATGAGTAGGTGAAGGATAGATGGGCTTGGTAATATTATTACCGCTCTTTAATAGTACAATAGGTAAAATATAAATACGTCGACAAGCAAAAGTATGGAGACGCCGCCGCCCTCGGTCAGGTGAGTCTGGCTCGACTCTCGACTCTTGAGTTTGGGGTTTCATGAACGGAGGAAACTAGGATGGGTCTTGAGGTTTTGCTATATTGATTACTATTGTTGGAGAAAAGCTAGATTGAATGCGAGCAGAGAGACGCCGCCGCCGCCGGCGGTCAAGTGAGTGCACCCTCTAGTCTTGGCGTAATCTCTCTTTCTCTGCCCGGCGAGAGAGTGCGTGGATTGGAGAGAGCGGTTTTAATTATTCGAGGAGTGGAACAAGAAGAATCGATAGATCACCCCGACTGCCAGCTTTCAAGGGCAGATGAAGCTAGGATGGGCTTTGCAATTTCGTTTCTGTGAGAGAACTAAACTAAAAGTAATGAGCGAGAGCAGCGAGACGCCGTCGCCCATGGCGAAGTGAGGGAACTCGTAATTAATTAGATTAATATTAATTGAGGATTAATTTGTAAACGCCTGAAGATCGAAAGCGATTTTTTTGTTTTTTCGACAGATGAGCGCGAACTATTGTTTCGCACCGCAGTATTCGAAGTTTCAATGGCACTTGAAACCTAGATGCGATTCCTGATCTCATTGAGTCGCTGCTTTCGGCGAAATGATAAAAAAATGAAGAAAAAAATATTGAATTTATCACACTAATTTCCAGAAAGAAGATGCGTCGGATGAAGCCGATATCCACCGGGTTCACGCCGCTCCCCGACTGCAAGCCGGGCAGGAAGAGCATGGACGAGTTGATGCTGAGGTGAGGAGAAGTGGTCTTTGATCTTTGGGGTGTGTTCGAAAGACCGAGTGGCTTTATCATTGATGCCACAGATCTTCGCGCTTGATTGTAAAGAACGTGCTGCAGAGAATCTCCAAGCGTAGTGGGGTGTTGGGATGTTGTACTATCTCGGTTTCACATGCTCTCTCGCTCAGTCTAGCAAGCAAGAATAACATTATAGTGGACTAGAGTAGGAATAGCGGTGTTGATTTTATAAATAAAGAGAAGGAAGTCCATTGCGTCCAGCACATTTGGTACTAGGGTGTAGTGAGCGCGAAGCACAGAGGGACTAGGATGTAGACACCATCGGGTTCACGCCACTGCAAACCGGGCAGGAAGAGCATGGACGAGTTGATGCTGAGGTGAGGCAGAGTGATCTTTGGTTTTGTATTGTTTCTGGCAAGAATTCGAAAGTTAATTCGTCTATTTTTGACTCTTCCATCGGGGTTTTCAAAAATCTGTAGGGAACGTGCAGCAGAGAATCTCCTGGCGGGTAGGAGGGGGTTGGGTAGCACAGTAGGCATTATCGTTGACGAGAGTAGGAATAGCGATGTTGATTTTAAAAATGAAGAGAAGGAAGTCCATTGCGACTAGCGCGTTTGGCACTAGGATGTAGTGAACGCGAGGCACAGAGGCACTGGGATGTAGTAACCACCGGGTTCACGCCGCTGCCCGACTGCAAGCCGGGCAGGAAGAGCATGGAAGAGTTGATGCTGACTAGTGAATTGAGGAAGATCCTGTTGGACTCTCTCGTTTTCACATGCTCTCTCGCTTACAATTAGTCTAGCAAACTAGAATAGCATTATAGTTGACGAGAGTCGGAATAGCGGTGTTGATCTGTTAAAAAAAGAGATGTAGGATTTCATTGCAACCAGGGCTTTAGGCACTATGATGTAGGATGTAGGCAGAACTGGGTTCACACCTTTCTCTGAGTACAAGCCGGGCCGCAAGAGCATGGACGAGTTGATGCTGAGGTGGGCAATGATCTTTGATCTTTGGGGTTTGTAGTATTTGCAAAGTGAAAAGGATATTCAAAATAGATTTCGTATGTGGTTAGGCGTGTCTGTAGGCCTCCTATCGCGGGCGTGGAACATCGGGCTAGGATGTAGTGCGGGGGAAGCACAGAGGTACTAGGATGTAGACAGCACCGGGTTCACGTCGCTTCCTGGCTGTTAGCCGGGCGCGAGGAAGGGAGAACATTACTGCAGCGAGAAATTATCTAATTTTTTTGCCTAGTAAGGAGTCGTTGTCCATTGCGGCTTGAGAGTTTGGCGCAAAGGTGTAGGGATCGTGTAGCGAAAGATTGCCTGGGCAAATATTCCTGATTCATGAATTCGAAAATCGAATGATGCGATGCGAGGCACTCTTTCACTTCGTGCGCACTACATGCCACTGTAGAACTTCCTGACCGCAGTCATTAGTCCTTGTATGTGGTGTTTACAAAACACAAAGAAACCTCAATTCTCAGGTTCCGCATGAAGCTGCTGCACTTCTGGAACCTCGTCTACGACTACAAGGTGAGGCTAATTAGTTAATTAATTTAGTTAATTAGTTACTTAATTGGTTAATTATGCATGTTTTAATTTATGTCCCTCGTGCGTCTAGAAAGAACAAAGGGCGACCAGGGGAAGTTCGATTTTCACTTTTTTTTTCTGGATCACAAAATAGAAAGTTGAACTGCTCCTGTCTTTTTTTCTGCTTCATGTAGTTCTCAAATGTTGGTAGAGCGAAATCACCGTAATTTTCCAAAGATTGTTTTCAATAAATTATGTCACTTTTGGTTGCTGCTGTGTGCTTTCCTAATTTTGTACTATCCTAATCACACTGCTAGTCCCTTTTTCATTTCCTTTCCTTTCTCCCAGGCCACCGGTCATGGTTGATCGTCCATCTCTCTAAAAACGCTCTGTAGAAGCTTCTAATTACACTGCAATCCAGTAGTTCCTCTGTTTCACCCCTGTCCTTTCTACCAGGTCGCCGGTGACCAACCGACCCCCAAGAAGAAGTCTCCGCAGGATGATGGGACGTACTGGCCGGCGGGCGCCTTCGTCGACCTCCCGGACAGGAAGGAGTGGAGGGACTACTACGAGGTCATCAAGCACCCGATGTCGATGGCCATGATCAAGGAGAAGATCGAGAACAATTCGGTGAGTGAAACATCAAGTTCACATAATAGCCGATTTGGAGCGAAAATGATGAAAAATGTTCTTTTATTATATGTAGGATGTTGGGGGAGGGGATGATAGGAGTAGGACTAGGATGAGAGGAAGAGAGCACCCCATGAGCAAGGAGAAGATCAAGAACAATTCGGTGAGTGAAAGATAATTTCACTGGGGTTGCGGGGAAACTCTGATAAATCTGTGAACTAGGTGATTTGAAGTTGGAATGGTTGCGCAAAAGAAAGGTAGTTGCAACAGCGGAAGTGCATGCGAAGTATGTTGTATTAAAAAAAATATTTTGCCAGTAGATTACTGCAGATAATCGATAACTGATTACAGTACGAATCATCGACGAATCTGCTCGCCGACTTCCATCTCATGTTCAAGAACGCGAAGACGTACAACGAGCCAGGGTCGGACCTGCATCGGTGAGAAATTAATTAATTAATTATTAATTATTTATATTAGTCGTTAATTAATAAATTAACAAGCGTAGAGGGATTGGAAGGAATACAATGAGCCGGGATTGGTAATTAACTTAATTAGTTAATTAGTGGGATTTATTAGTATGTTTAGAGGGCCTACACCGAGCTCGGCTCGGACCTCTATCGGTGAGGGGATTTAGTTATTCAAATTTTGTGCAAAGGCCGAAATAGAGCTATTACTAAATTGAGTGACACGAGAATACGACGATCTCTTGAAGCACAGAGCTTTCTGTGAAATCCCCTTGTTTCGGATGGGTTTCAGTAGCTCCCTATCTTCCCATGCCACGCGTGCCCGCCAATGTGATCACTTCATCGGTTACATAATCCACCACGCACTTTATACAGATCGAACGACTCTAATGATTTGATTCCAAATTCCTTCTGATTATCGATTGATTGCCCTGATTTGCAGGGACGCCTCGCGGCTGGAGAAGATGGTGATGGAGGCGCACGCGGCCATTCCCGACGCGCCCTACGACTCGCCCCTGATCCTCAAGGAGAAGATGGGGTACGGTAGTTAATAAGATTACGGTAGATTATCGATTAGTAAGGGGATATGGGTATGATATCTTGCTGATCTTCGACGATACAGTAGCTATTGATTAGTTCATCGATTAGTTGTAGCAAAATGGGGAACTTTAGTTATCTTTTATTCTAGAGTGTCGCCTAGGTGCTACAATAGTCCCCGAGTGACTCACAGTAACCCAACAAACATAGTTTTGAAGATACACAAATAGTTGAAGTTAGCAAGACTAATTGCAAGAGTTTGCAGTTTCAACCCCGAAAGTGTTCTCTTACAATTCTCCTCCCCTAACCTCTGATCCATTCACCCATTTCCCGCCTTGTTTGATCCAGGGTCCGATTACCCCCTCAAAAATGGCATATGCAACCCACATTTTGAATTTTTTTTTGAAAAAGGACCCCACAAAAGGACAACATTTTTGCTCAGAGACCTGCAAAAAATATAAAAGGAACCCACATTTTGCAAAAATTTTGTTAAATTTTTCAATTTTTTAAAAAAGCAACCCACTTTTTCAACATTTTCATGACCTAAGTAATCGGACTCTGGTTTGATCTATTCTATTCTCTCTCTCTCTCCACTCTATCAGTCAGTCTTTCTCCACCCCACCCAACACCTATTTCCATGTCGACCGTATCCTGTTCTTTGATTTTCTTTATTCATTTCGCGATCTGAAAAGATCGCGTGAAATGAGTTCGTAACCCTATCCTACCTCACTATCATACATTTGGCAAGCTCTCACATGTGAAAATAAGTAATCGATACTCATCTCTCTCATACTGTACCACTATCCATTCTACCGTATCCACTCACAGCTGGATCAAGGCCAAGCTTCCGATGTACTCCTCGAAGAGCAAGCAGCCGATGGCGACCGGAGCCGCGGATTCGCCGACCAGAACCGGCGGTTCCTCCTTCGCCCTGCCGCCGGTGCCGCCGTACTCGGACGGAGGCGACGATTCCAACTCCAGCTCCAGCATACGGTAGGCGCACGAGGGCGATCGTGGAGTGATTTTTTTCTAACATAGTGCACCGGCACTAACCGCACATGCAAGCTTCCTTTCCCTCTTACTCACGCAACGCACTTGATCTAACGTCTAATACAATGAGTTGGATGATCATTTTCGGATGACGGAGATGATTGTCTGACCTAGCGCTAATCACTGCTTACCGTAGACAAGATGACGTCATCAGTGGCCGTTCTCTTCATTTCGCACACTCTCTCGTTGTGCTTGTGTAGCAGGCGAGAGAGCGTGTGGAATAGGGAGAGTCTCGTAAAATAAGCAATTACCCCTCCGTGCTTATTGCAGATCCCCTGCTCCAAGCAGTACGAGTGGCAAGGCTGCGGCGCCCTCGACCCCCGCCTCGACCTACAAGCCCAAGATCCCAATCAAGGAGAGGTACGGTAACGGGGATCCACTGGGATTTCACATCACGAATTAGTATCTCTCCAATAATCACGTGTCCGATTCAAGTGCACCACCCGCGTCCTCCGTGCTTCCAAGGCGTTATGAGAATTAGGAAGAGTTGGTTGCATCAATTTGGCGCGAATGGCGATTGTCCAGAAAAAAAAAACTAAAATTGCACTAGGGTTGAGACAACGCGAAGCACGCAGTTCAACGCTTCATCGGCGCTAGTAGAGATGGGTAGAGCGGGCATAATTTGATAATCTTGTAGCGGTTTGTAGAGAAAACAGATTCAGCTGGCAGTGACCTCTGTGTCTCCATTGTGTTACTAGAGGTGGACGAGAATGAATATCTCAATAACATTTCGTTTTGTGAGCGTAAATTGGAAACAAAACTGGTTCTGCATGATGAGAAAAAGCGCGTAGCGGATCAGAGCGCGGTGTGCTCAGCAGAAGTCGCAATCTGCGTTTCAACGGGAATATTTGAGATGGTGGGAGCGAGTTGCCTCGATACAACTGCATCTCTCAATTCGTTTACGAATTCAATAATAAATGAGCAGTACCGCGATCGATCAATTTGTAAAATTCTGCTCCATGTATTTCTACGTTTTACTATCCTTATTGATGATTGGAAGGCTGGACGCTCTCGCTTTTCGGTTGTCTCCATATCTCATTAGAAATACATTATTCTGCAAGTCGTAAAAAGATCTAGTGCGAATATAGTGGTAGCTGCGCCCCTGTTTCAACGTCTCTAGAAAAGGGCGGGACTGAGTAGCTGTTTCGATTGTCGAAGCATTTCGAGCCTAAAATAAATAAATTGCAATTACACGTCAGCAAAGTTCCAGTATGATGCACTAGGATCTTCCGTTTCATCAGCACTGCTAGTGGTTGCGAAGACGGGTTTTTCTCGATGCCATAAACATCCCACGCACAGCGTGTCAGAGAGGGCGAACACCTTTGTTCTCCGCGTCCGAGCGCTGTTCATGAACATTCAAAGACAATATTTATATGAACCCTATGAAGCATACTCCACATCTCACTGATAAATGGCAAATACGCGAATTCAAAATATCAGAGCTTTCAAGTACCGAGTGGGCAGGCATGGCTCATGAGCATGGTCGATCAAATCGATTTTAAAAAATACGATAACGAAATTCAATTTTATGGTAAAAGGTTGAATATCTCCGAGGCCGTTAATGGAAACCCTCACACCATTAAAACTTTCAGAATGCTCAGGATGTTTACCAAAAAGTAAATTCAGCCGATTTTCAAATTTTTAACCTACATTCGAGAAAAGTCGAAATAAAGGGTCTTTTCAGCAGCTTTCACAAATATGAACAAAAAATTCAAAATTCGGCCGAATTTACTTTTCTGGGCATTCCAAGAGCATTCTAAAAGTTGTATAGGTGTGGGGGTTTCCATTAAGGACCACGGACTTATTTGAGGGGTTCTCAATGAAAAGAAATCCCTCACAATGATCATTCTCATCGATTGAATTGGTTCTGTTTCAAAGAAACCATTTGTCACAACTAGCCATTTTTCTGTAGAAGCATTTGAAACTCAGCGCATTTGTTCTATTTCACACAAATCGCTCTCTCATTCCGCCCCATTCCGTCTCTGGAGACCGCGCGGATCGGCCGAGAGAGGCGAGAATAGTAGGGAGGGGGAAAAGAGACACGCATTGGCCTCGGACGCGATAATTGGATTACATACCCCCTCTGACACGCTGTGCCACGTGTCCCAATTATATTTGGTTAGATAATTAATTAAGTAAACCGCTAATTAAGCTCATTCCAGGATGGAGAAACTCCCCGAGGAAGGCCGCAAAATGTACGAGCTGCTGTTCGCGCTGAAGAACTACGTGGACGACTCGGGCCGGAATGTGACTGCCGCCTTTCACAAGCTGCCCAACAAGCTGGTACGGTAGGGGATCGATAACTGAGGGATACGGTAGCGAAGGAAAGCCTGCGGCCAAGCTGCCCTCGTTAGGTAGAACGATCTGAACCAATGACTGACAATGGTTCATGTCGTGTTGTAATTACTAGAAAAAATGTTGAGAATTTTTGAGACAGTGAAAGATGTAGGACTACGGTAGCCTAGTACGGTAGCACTATTCGAAAATCGATTTGCAGGAGCTGCCGTCGTACTACGAAGTGATCAAGAAGCCGCTCGACTTCGCGAGGATACAGCAGAAGCTGACTTGCCAGGTACGGTAGGGGGATTGAGAAGTGGTTTATTACGGTAGTTGAAGCGCTCGGTATACAGTAGGGTAAAGGATTATCACAGACTGAACTTGATGGAATAGTTCCCGTACGGCAATCGTGAACTACTTTGCCGCATTGTTATTTTGGTGTATAGTTATGTGTGAGTGGCCGACGACTTATTGGCGAGCTGTATTTTCCTGAATTACAAATAACTGAATTGAAACACTGAATTCTTAAGAATTGTTAGTGAATGGGAAATACAAATCGGGTTTACATGTGTTGCAATTTTTATGTTCCACCGATGCTTCAACTTGTTGATAGAGCGGGGGGAAGTTGATGCCACACCGCTGGTCGCTGATTTAGCTATAATTATACATTGTTTTTCTTCTTCTTACTCGCCGTTACAATATTGCATTAGCTTGGATACTTCCTTGTAAATCCGGTACTCTCTGAATCGCCAACTGACTTTAATCTCCCCTTCTTTGCAGTACTACCGCAGTCCGGCGGACCTCGTGGCCGACTTCAAGCTCATGTTCGACAACGCGTGCAAGTACAACGAGCCGGAGAGCCAGATCTACAAGGTGGGAGGACATTGGGTGGAATCTTTCATTGGAATCTGCACTGAGGACGTAGCATGGAGTCCGAAGGGACATGCTTTTGTGTAACAGACGCGGCGACAATTCTGTGGGTAGTCTTTTGTGAGAACAGGCTCTCGGGCCACCTTCAGTATGGAACAGTTCCAGCAAATAAACCTGGGTGCCTTATGTTACTTCTAGTTTGGTTCAGGATTATTTTCTAAATCAATCAATGGCCAGACATTACCGTAATCATCGAATTCCGTTGCAGGACGCGATCATGATGCAGCGCGTGCTGCTGGAGAAGAAGAAGGAGTTCTTCTCGCGGACAGGCGATCAGGCGTTTTCGGCCCAGGTAATCGATAATGCCGAGGTGAAATTGTACGATCTGGGCTTCACGAGTTGGTTATCATTCCATATGTCGTGATTCCTCAGTATGTAATCGGTCGTGCTTGTAAAAAAAGTTCTCATTTTAGTTCTTTATTGGTACAACCATCATGTTACGGCATCTGAGCGTAAATCAATCGATAATCTTCTCAGGCCGAAGTCAAGTCGCTGCTGGTGGGCATGTTCGTGGCGGTGTTCAACAAGCGAGACGAGGAGGAGGGACGGTGCCACTCGGACTCGTTTGTGGATCTGGTCGATCTGATGAAGGCCAAGGTGAGAATGGAGAGCGCAAAGGGAAACGTTTGGAATGTAAGACGTACTTGGAAAGTATGTGAATTCTATGGTGGAATATTGACTTTCTTACTATCACGAAGGACCATTACAAAATCGAGTTCTAGTGGTATTTTGAAAAGATCGAGATACGCGAATTGATAAGTTGCCAAGAATAGTCCCGGTTATTTGTATTTGAAATTTTTTATGGAAGAATCTCGCCAGCTAAAACTGACCAAACATAGGTGCCTAGTTCTTTGAGAACGTCGAGAAGCGCGAATGCGATCGTTTCTATGGATCTAGTGTGATTTGGATCTTTTTTATTTTCTCACCCCGCACTGCCCCAGCGAGTGAGGGGGGGGAGGAGATGCTGCTGAATAGGCTCTGGAGGTAGGCATGTTCAGTTTATGAGCCTTAATGTTGAGCAAATATTATAATCAACGAGCTGTGTTTGGAAATTTCGCACTGGTGATTCGTAGAAGCGTTCGGTGCTGACTACGTGCAGGCACTAGGGATAGCCAATAAATTAAACGATTCTTTAAAATCGAAGGGAAGCAGTGCAACTATTATGTTGTTTTTTTCCTGACAGCTTGGTGATTCACGGGAGCACGCAGTTCTTATTAGAAGCAGGAATTGGTTATTGCCAATTGGACGATTGTGTGGTATATAATAATAAAACTAATAACACCATTCTCAGTCGATCCCGGAGGCGGAGTTCCCGTTCTCGTTCGAGCAGATCAAGCGGAACATCGACAAGGGACGGTACAGGAGACTCGATCGATTCCAGGTACGGTAGTCTGGTAGAGATACGGTAGGGTGAGGGATACGGTAAGTAGGTGACTCGATCGGTTTTAGGAATGTTTTGATTATTTTTACTCTTCCTATCGCTACTAAGGATGCTTGTGAACGGTAGTAACTTCTCTGAATCATGAATGGAGCTGTAATAAAATCTTCTTGTTTTTTTCCCTCGTCAACGATTTCCGATACGGTAGTCGAATAATACTCGTTTACGGTAACCAAATATCGATTTTGCAGTACGACCTCTTCCACCTGTTCTCGACGGCGAGACGCGTCGCCCGCTCCGACTCGACGTTGTATGAGGACGCGGCTGCGCTGCAGATGGTGAGTGCTGTTAGGGGTACGGTATTCCGGGGGTATGGTAGCTCTGTACAGCTATAGACGCTCCCTATGCGAATACACGACGGGGCTGCAGCTGGTAAAAATTTTGTTTATTCAAATTTTTGAAACTTGGAGAATTTGAGAATCGCTTTTTAAAAGTTTCGAGAAAGAACACTTGGAATGTTTGAGCTGCAAAGACTGTGCATAGGAAAAAATGCAATTGATTCTGCAATTCTCCGTACGCCACCCCTTCAAAAAAACAACAAATCAGCAACAAAGCTCAGCCCAGGAGAGAGATCAACCTTGAAATAGTTACAATGAAATTCTCGCTGCGCAGTTTGGTGATAGCTAGGGCTGTACCGCGCCAACATTCGGGCAGTAGGCGGTTGTTCAAATAAATCAATATGAAAGGATCATTGTTCTCAAAACGATTATTGATTATTATCGATTCACCCATTCTCAGGAATTCATCCGCGTGCGCGACGAGACGTGCAAGAGCGTGCTGCACTCGGAGGCGTACACGGTGCTGGGCAAGGCGAGTACCGTATCCGGGGGTTATCGAGTATTGGGTTTTCATACTGTGGGTAGTGGGCATGTGACGGGTTGAAGGGAATGAGGCTCAGAGGCGTACACGGTGCTGGGCAAGGTGAGTACCGTACTCGGCGGTTATCGATAAGTGATTTTTTTCAGAATTTGAAGAAAATTGATTTTTTCTTATGAGCCACCTGTTTATTGCCCTTGATTGCTAACTGGGCGCCTTAATCTGTTCGAGAAGTGTAAATGTAGCGGGTAGGGGACTGAAAGTGGGATCACATGAACACAGCTTGTGCTTGATGTTTGTGAAGGCGCAGCATCTATTTTCCTGGTTTTGAGAAACAAGAACGGACTGGCTTAATGCATATTTGAATATTCATTTGATTAATTAATTACAATAATCAAATTGATTAATTAAGGACGTCGCCGAGGCGATCGAGATCGAGAGGAAGGCGAAGGTTGCGGAGGAGAACGAAGCAGAGAAGAAGGAGGAGGAGAGAGGAAGGGAGAATGCCGAACCAGTGGTAAGGGGATACGGTAGGGTTACGGTATTACGGTAATGTGACGGCAGCACTCGTTCGTATTGGAATTTTTTCCAAGAGATCGCCGAAGATCATTGAATCTTGGGCTCTCCAGTGACTATAGGGAGATCGTGAAACACGAATGTCAGGAACAGTTTTATAATCCGACGTAGTGCTCATATGAGCACAATTTTTGTCCTTTAAATTTATTATTTTAATATTTCAAGATGAACGGCACCTCGACGAAGGACGACGCGCTCAAGTCGGTCACGGTGAAGGAGGTGCAGTATTGGTAAGTATTTTCATCATTATTATTTTTGGAGTGACTCACTGGTGAAGATTGCGTATGAATCGGAAACGGGAATTTGTGATAGGAGCAACTGTAAGGGAGAGAGGGAATGTGAGGGCAGTATTGGTGAGTTTTTCCCGGAATATTAATGAATCTTTCCGTAAGAATGATATTTAATAGGAAGGCTGAAACAGTAGGTTGACGGTGCAGGATTAGGAGGGGTTGGTAGTAACAGGAGCTCAAGTAGGTGACGGTCAAGGAGGGGCAGTATAGGTGGTCCCGGAATATTGAGGAATCTTTCCGTAAGGTAGGAAGGCTGAATTATTTAATAGGAATGCTGAAACATGAGGTTGACGGTGCAGGAATTAGGGGTAATGTGATAGGAGATCATAGGTGCCCAGCGTCCGTGTCGGGGAGGTGCCTCAATTTGAGGCACCCCCCTCAATCACAACCCGTCGCGTCTCGAGTGTGGCTCCTCAGTAAGAGGAGTGCCTCGAGGAGACCTTCGCTCCGCGGTTTGAGAGGAGCGCCCTCATAGGCAGGGTGCACTCTACACGCGACGGGTATGGCCCCAACAGTTTTTGTCC
>LS521840.1:401011-422408 GCA_900490845.1 Pristionchus japonicus
GCTGATTAGTGGGAGGTGAGACATTAATTTTGCGGGCTATTTGGCTGAAAATTGTGTTCTTTGGATGATTGGAGAGGTGAGAAAGCATAGGGAATGAAGAGAGCAGAGGTAGAAGTGGGGAAACTGAGAGGATAGAGAAGATGTGGAAGGACGCCGAGGGAGCGACGCTGATTAGCAGGAGCTGAGACAGTGAATTGGCTAGTTATCGGAGAGAGCATCCCACTCGCTCGTGCAATCCTGGCTCTATCGCGAATATCAGTGTTTGATTTTTTTAACCGGAAATAAAGACTATATTGAGCGAGGTATGATACAGCGCTCATGAACCATTTGTGGCACGAGAAAGTGCAGGGGCTCTGCGAATCTTTCGGATTTTGGAAAGTTTTACTTGTGATAACCTGCACCGGATCAACTCTACCGTCTGTCGCAACGAACTTGAGTTATCGCTGGCGCATTAACGCGCAGGGTCGATAAGAATTTTTTTTTAATCAAATAACTTGTTAATTAGGCAATTAATTAATTAACTACTACTCTGCAGATGGTACTTCCGGCCGCACGAGACGTACCACCTGGCGACGAAGAAGTTCGCAGAGAATGAGGTACGGTAGAGGGGAATACGGTGGGATACGGTAGAGGGCTATCGTGGAGCGGGTTTTTGAGAATGTGATGCGGTAGGGATACGGTAGCTGAAGAAATCGATTGTTTTGGAATGCGGTGGGGGTACAGTAGAGGGCTATAGTGGAGTGGGTTTATTGGGAGGTGCGGCAGTCGTATGGTAGAGAAAGATATCGAGGAGTAGCGTTTTTTATTTGCTTAATTTTCCTGTTGTATTGGCTCCGATATATTGAGTGTTTCACAACTCGTTCAAGAGCAAGAGAACGTCGCATTATTCAGTGCGACCTTGCCATGCGTCTTACAATAGTGAAAAAGAACTAAAATTGTTCCTCTATCTTCAGATGAATTTAGTCATAAAATTCTTGTTGATTGATTGTTTCACTGCGGGTCGATCTAACAGGCGAGCTCGACTTGTCGATTTTGAGAAAGGACCCCGTTAGAACAATCACTAATCGATCATTCTCCTCAGACTTTTTTCCGGGATACAGTAGCCTAAATAAATCAATTGTCGATTAAATTTCCAGGTGTTCCTCACCAACTTCCGGGATACGGTAACCTCGGATCGACTGATGACGAAGGCGGCGATCGTGCAGACGAAGCAGTGGGCCAAGTACGCCGTCAAGGGCTACGCGCCGGAGAATGTGAGTAGTCGGCTACCGTATCCCTAGGGATAAGGATGCACAAGGGGTGGTGATCGGGGACTGATTTTATTTGCAGTAGTACTTGAATAATGTTTTGAATGAGCATCGAGCTCTGCATTTATGTCAGGAGAATTGTTAGTTGGCTCTTTATGAGGAAATTAGAAGTTCTGATTAGTTGATTTAGTAGTTGAAGATTGAGAACTGGATTTCCTACTATAATCATTTGTTACCGTAACCTCCCTCTTGACAGGTATTCGTGTGCGAGGAGCGCTACCTCGGCAAGCAGCTGCACTTCAAGAAGATCAAGGTGGGAATTATCGATCGATTATCGATTTTCCCTTACATTTGAAAAAAGCCGGGATACCAGCATGATTCTAGGCCAAGCACACTTGTGCCTCACTGGGTCGACATTTGGTTGAGGGGGTTTCCAATGCTATTCCGTCTTCATTATCGTTGCGAAAATATTAACTAAAAAAAATAAAAATAAAATAGGAAAATAGGAAAAATTCATTATCGAACTGTTGAGTAGTAATGACGAACGTAAGTGCGCACACGCCACACTGCTGTCTCACTGGGTTTATATCCGAACATTTGCCAACCGATTTTGATCATTCATAGTTTTTGCTTCCAAAATATTCATTCGCTGATTGTTAGGTTATATGTGAACAATTCCTTGCAATCGTTGTACTGATGTAGCTCTATGCGGAAATTGACCCTTTTTAGATTGTACGGCTACCCATGATTTACAAATATATCAATTGACTGATTAATCTTTCAGGTCTGGCCGTTCCCCGACGACGACGAGGCGTTCGAGCTGGAAGAGCGACCGGCGCCGCTGACGATCACGAGGACGCCGAGAGAGGTACGGTAGGGAAGTACGGTAGGGTGATCGATGACTGACTTATTTGCTGGGAATGGGTAGGGAGCGACCGGCGCCGTTGACGATCACGAGGACGCCGAGAGAGGTACGGTAGGGGAGTATGGTAGGGTGATCGATGACTGACTTATTTGCTGGGAATGGGTAGGGAGCGACCGGCGCCGTTGACGATCACGAGGACGCCGAGAGAGGTACGGTAGGGGAGTACGGTAGGGGTACGGTAGGGGGATCGATAAGTGATCGATTACTGGTTTATTTGCTGGTGGTGGATAGGGTAGGGCCGAGAACGATGACGCTCATGAGGGCGATGAGAGAAGTAAGCTTGTTCCTTGTAAATAGTTTATTTTACTAATAGTCAAGAAGGAATAACCGCCTGAGACTGAAGTTCCAGGATGATAAAAAGATGCTGAAACCAACTATTTCCTATAATTTGAACTATTGATTTTGATTTTGCCGTTATGCATTACAACTCACTAGCGAACACCGAAGTTACATGCACTAGTAGTAGGATCGGCGAAACCTCAGGCTGTCTTGTTTCTTGGAATTTTTTTTCCGAGCTAGGGTCGATGTCGAGGTTTGAAATTCGTTTTATTTATCTTATGGGATGTACAGCATTGGGCGCAGTGTTGTTTTGTCTAAAGGAGACAGCCTGAAACATTGGCTTTCTGGGTTTCGAAAATGCTTTTGACTGTCGATTGATTATCGATTTTTCAGGTGCGCAAGGGCGCCAACGGCTTGAGAGAGGACGACGAGGCGAGTCAGAGCAGCCAGAGCAGCCAGGAGAGCGCGGAGGAAGATGAGAGGTACGGTAGGGGTACGGTAGAGTGGTATCAAGGATTGGTTTTGTTGTCTGGGAGGGAGCCAGAGCAGCCAGAGCAGCCAGGAGAGCGCGGAGGAGGATGAGAGGTACGGTAGTTGTACGGTAGAGTGGTATCGATGACTGGTTTTAAGGTTGCGCAATGGAATTCGCCCTTGATGATTTCGCGCAGCGCATAACGTAGATGTGCTTGAATATTTCTTTAGCTTTGCTGTATTCGCACTCGAGTTGAAATTAAATAGGAACTGATGATTCAGTAAATGCTTGAGACTAGGTGAGTCGCTGCAACAGCAAGTTCTGAAGTGTCTTCGAAGCATTCGTGTGTCGATGAGACGAGGTTTTCCCGTCAAATAAAACATCACTGATCGAAGATTGAATGAAGAAAATTGAATCGAATGAAGATTGCAATGCATTGACATTAGGAGTATTTGCGTCACAAAGAGTGCTGATGAGTCTTCGAGGCAGTGGTGCATCAATGAGACTAGGGTTTGTCTTGGAATAGAACATCACGGATAGAAACTAAGAAGATTTCAATTCATTTGGGCTCGGCGTGTTCGTGCAACAGCGGCTCCTGAAGGGTCGATGAATTGTGTTTATTTCGATCAATCGTCGTATAATTCTTTCACAAAATAGCATGCAACTGTCCACAATACGGTATTGATTATCGATCGAGTATTGATTTATCGGTTTGCAGGTGCAGCGGCGTCGCGGTGCTGGACGTCGATCGACCGGAGATTACGGTAGCGGGCGGAGGACCGGATGCAGATGGTCGCACCTACTTCCAGCAGATGCGAGACAAGGTACGGTAGACGGGAATCGAGGAGTGACTTTCTCCAATCGACGACTGATTTATTTCCCTTGATTACGGTAATTGCAGGCCGGTCGCAGCTTCTTCCTGGGCAATTTCGTGCTGGTGTTCAACCACATGAAGCCGTTCTGCGACGTGATCCGGGTGGACAAGCTGTGGAGGGAGTCGGAGTAAGTAACTTGTGAATTGGTGAGGCGTAGATGCGCCGGGTTATGCTTTAGAGCACTGTAGGGCAGGAACTTGTTCTGATAGACGTGATAGAGGTGGTGAGGGTGGCCAAGCTGTGGCGGGAGTCGGAGTGAGTAACTTGTGAATGGAGGGAAACGTAGATGCGTCGGGTTAGAGTATGGAGGTCATAGAAGCGGTAAGGGTCGATAAGCTGTGGAGGGAGTCGGAGTGAGTTGGTTTAACGGATGGGGGGAGCGTAGATGCGCCGGGTTAGAGTATGGAGGATAGGGCGTGATAGAGGTGGTGAGGGTTGACAAGCTGTCGAGGGAGTCGGAGTGAGTCTGTTAGACGACGAGAAAAACAGTGATTCGCCTGGAAAAGGGAGCAACCTAGATAGGTGTAGAGCGTATTCTAGTGTAGTAGACAATGAGGAGGAGGTTAAACCATTACGTGATTGAAACGCATTCGTTCTTTACATTGTGCAAGACGGATTCGCTCGAACTTTGAGTATCACCTGGAACATGGCTGCTCCTAGGAGTTTGTAGTTAATCGTGTACGAGCACATGCCACTGCGTTTTGATAATACTGCAGCTATTTCTAAAATATATTAATGTTATTATTTAAAATAATGATAAAGTATTGCATTTTCAGTGGAGCCGAATTCTTCTCGGGCGGTTTCTTCGCGCGGCCCGCCGACCTCTACCACGAGCTGGCGCACCCCTTCTTCCGGTGAGTCGCGGGGGGTGTTTTGATTGTTTTGATGGGGTTGTTGTTGTTGTTTTGCCAGTGATGTTATTGTTTTGGAGAGTTGGGTGGTTCATTGTTAGTTATGAAGATCGGCCCCTGGTGATCGCGAGTTGCGTCGGGTACATTTGTATCGGCGGTATTATGAAGGAATAATCCAGGCGGAGAAGGTAGAGCATGTAGAAGAAATTGATTAGCAGCAGGTTTTCATCGTTGATACAAATACTTTTTTTGAACATAGTCTTCGCACTAGTGTGATCACGGTTTCACTTGCGCTGTGAATACATCGCAAATTGACCAGCGGTGATCGTCGTACCGTATCGTTGAAATAACAAAAAGATTTTGGATCTTTGCTATGGACAGAACGTTTGACTCTTCGTTTCACAATGCGTACGAATAGTGTTAGAGTTCATCTCTGGAATTCTGCTGGATGGCTTGATAAAGAAAATAATTAATATTTTCTCATGACTAATTCCAGGAACGAAGTCTTCGCGGTCGTCCAATCCGACCAGACGCACCGACTGGAAGAGGTGCAGGCAAAGTGTGCGGTCCTGCCACTCAAGCAGTTCGTGAAAGGTACGGTAGTCGATCGATTATTGATTTTTCAAAAGGTAGTCGAATGCCGCTGAAGCAGTTCCTGAAAGGTACGGTAGGGGTACGGTAGCCGGTATCGATCGACAACTGACTTTGTTTTGCTAGGACAATAGGTATAGACTGGAGGAGGTGCAGGCCAAGTGCGCTGTCCTTCCGGTTGAAGCAGTTCCTGAAAGGTACGGTAGCCGATCGATAGTTGATTTTCCTTATGGATAATGCCGTAGGGCAATTTTTGTGCTTTTGCTTTTCATGCTAGTGATTTTCGGTGTCAAAGGACGTAGGTAAAAAGTGATACAAAATAACGAGCAATTCACCGTTGGTCATTTCTTCAACAAAATCAATACATCACTCGCTCTCTCTGGTACTGTGCCAAAGAGTCGACGGGGTTACGGTAGCATCCGGCGCATCAAAAACTGATTTTATTGCCCTTGCAGAACGCCCCACCGAGGTGCCGGAGTGCGACGTGTTCGTGTGCGAGAGCCGGATAATGGGCCACCAGGAAGAGGCGTCGACCAGCAACGGAACGGGTACGGTAGAGGTCACGGTGGCGTTGGGTACGGTAGATGGGTACGGTAGAACGTAGAACACGTAGAATACTAATTGAAAAGGTATGATAAATTTCCCTGTAGGGATATGCACTGGAACTCGATTTGAAACACCCGGTAGAGAAGTGCTCCGTAAGCTACTCAAATGCGTAAATAATGGAGCTTTGCAATTTGTCGCATCTGTACACTCGTTTAAGAAATCTTTTGATGTCGTTCTTCGGTTGTTGGATCAAAGCACCCGCTGTACCCTGGTTTCGCAGGCTTCTCAAGTGCTGAGGCTTCAGTGTTTGCCAATAAGCTGTGTAGATGGGAAAAATATCTATTTTCCGATAAAAACTTGTCATTGCGCTTTCGCAGTTTCACCCGGCGTAGGTAATCATCCAACAAGCAGTTGATGCGATCGGATCTCTGAATTCATGTAAAAATAAATAAATAATCACCCATTATCCCACCGTAATCTCGCACTATCGATTTATCGATCTTGCAGGCTCCTCCTCTCCTCCGCCCTCGGACTGCTCGTTGTTCGAGGCGCGCGTGGCACAGGAGAAGGACGTCCCTGCGATGAACGTGCTGTCGGCGCAGAAAGTGATGAAACTGAAGGTACGGTAGGGAAACGGTAGTGAGGTATCGAGGACTGGTTTTATTGGGCTTTTGAGATTTGGATTGTTGTTTCATCTGCAACATCAGGCTCATCGATTGTAAGGTCAGGCTAAGAGCGATATGCCAAGTAGGTAGCACGAGTGCAGCAGGCTCGCAGGTTGAGCTGGCAGAGGTGGAAGGATTTGTGGCGAGGGACTCAGGAAGAGGACAATTGAATAATAGGTGTTGAGATACATGTGTATTTATGCAGTAGCAGCGAAGGAGCGGTTGAATTTCCCGGGGATTTCAATTGGGGTTTTGTGGGTTGGCTGCGGAGACGAAGTGAGATTGATTAGTGACAGCGGAAAGGAGCTCCCATTGGTGATTAACAACGTAGAGGGAAGTTATGATAACGCAGTAGCGACAGTGCGGCGGGCGGATTTCCTGAGTGATTGGTGGGTTTATTCTCATCAGGAAAAAGACCTTGCACTGACGATCGAGAAGGATAAGGAGCTTATGAGAGATCCGTAGCGTCAGTTCAGCGGGTGCAAAGAAAGCACGTAGCACTTCACGATGGGAACAGTTATCCTAAAATAGTAGATTGTTTATTATTGTCTCGCTAAAAAGCATCCTATCGATGTATTGGTTATTGTGTCCGAACCTGAAGCTATGCCAGAACCGTAGCGCCGATCCCGCATGAGTCTTTCCAGACAGGAACTAGGCGAGGCATAGATGGGTACGGTAGCGCGCTCTCTACCACAGGGATGGGCATAGAGATGCAGGGAGGGGATAGAGACAGAGCGAGTGTGAGAGAATGTGAGAAGGTGGCGAAGGGCAGAGAGAGAGAGGGATGGAGGCAGAGACACGAGAGACTGTAGGCGACTCGGAGACGCCAGACGACGAGAGACGCGAGAGCGAGGCGAGAGACAAGGGCGAGTTGAGAGAGTGCAGAGGGTGAGAGGGATGCGAATAGTCGCGACCGGCGCGCGTGTGAAGTCAAGTCGCGCTGAGAGAGAGGGAGAGGGTAGAGAGGTAGAGAGCGAGAGAGTGTGCAGTAGGGAGAGAGTGGCGAGAGAAAGAGAGTCGGGGGAGGATACGGTGGGCTGTGGTGATAGGGAGGGTGGATGGTGTGGAGAGGGATGGGCGCACTCCGTAAGATGGTCTGGATCTGTAGGTGTCGGCCGAATATTGATGTTGGTGGAAATGATGCGACAATCAAATTGAATTCGCATTGCGAGTTGGTGGTTATGACACTGCTGAAGCGCAATAGAGACTGCCGAAAAAAAGGAAAGGATGTTGCGCCTGCACCCCGCACAATGATGATTTTGTAGCATTGTGGGAAAGTGGAGTGAAGAGTAGAGGAGTGAGGATGACTCAGGAGTGAATCATGCTGGGTGACTTTCTAAGCGGATGAAGGTTCCGGATGTAGGGGCTGGTCTTTGATCTTTGTGAGTGAGGAAGATGAGGAGAGGAATCGGAATGGGGGTCTCCTCATTTCCTCTTTCACGCGTCTCGGAAAGGAATGAAATGAGAGGAATGTGAAGAGATGGAAAGGAAGTGCGCATTATGGAGATTGGAAATAGATGGAGGATGGATGACTGGGAAGAGTTTGATTACGAGAGGGATACAAGTGAAAGAAAATGGCTCATAGCGCAATGAGTAGTCGATGTTGCTTGTCGAAAAATAACACATGAATTGCTTTGTGGGATCCAGGTTGCGTGGAAGGGAAAGGATTGTGATTGACGGGGCAAGGGATGGACTACTAGTGAGAATGGAGCTGCGTGAGGGATATTTGCGGTATAGATCACGCTATGGTGCAATGGAGGCATGGTGAAATACTCAAAAACAAAACTGAAATTGAGCTGTTGAGAATGCGGTTGCGTGAGGGGTATTAGTGGGAAAGGATGCTTGGCATGGCGATCGTCGCTGGAGGTTGATTGAAATGAATAAATCCAATTGAATGGGAGAGTACGGCTGCAGAGGTGGTACTAGTGGGAGAGGATGATAGCTGATGCAATTCGATGTAGTATTGTGGTCATACAAAATGTGTTGCATCAACTGGGAACAGATGTGTTGCGTAAGGAGTACAAATGGGAGGGTTACCTGCGCAGCAATTGGTCGCATGGAGGTGTTGGAAAACATTGAATGGAGAACTGGTTCATTGATTTGGGTTGGAATAATGTGTTCCTCAATTCATTGAGCTTTCACCATTGAAAAATATTATGAGAATCGTCTTTGATTCATGCTGCGTTGGGTGGACAAGTTACAGATGTTGAGTGTTAGCCAATGGACACCACGTTGCATTATCTAAAAAAAACAACTATCTTAAACTGTCTAGCGAAAAGCGTGTTGCGTAGGAACTACAGCTTACGGCGGGTGCGCAACGGCGTGATGGGTTGTAGCTATTGATTAGAGAACAATTCTGCTTCTGCGAGTGAGAGTCGTGCGTGATTTAGAAATTTGATTGGTTTCTGAATGAAGACTATAGTCGTGGAGTTGTTCAAAATGAGTGTGAATTTATAGGAAGAGTCGTGTTGCAGGTGATAACCAAAGGTTAGAGGATGGCTTGGTTTTCAATGATGAAGGAGTAATGGAGTCAGAATAGGTTATAAATTTTATCAGGGACAGTTCTTGCTTCACAAGATCGTCATATAGGCGAGGCATATTGCAGTAGCGATGGGACTGAGAGTATCTTGAAAATTAATCATATTTATTGGCATCACGGATTTGATGGTATCTAGCTCATCACTCTCTGGCTATGAGTGACAGTTAATGTGGGGATGGATGGTTCGCGATTGCGATCGTTACTATTTCATAGCTGCTCATTCTCTGTTCTTTCTCCCCAATTCCATCCCTGCTCTTTCACTTTGCCACGCTATCTCGCTCTGTCTGTCAGACAAATGAGCATCATGATTGGAGACGCATTGTTCTCTTTTCTTTCCCTATTTCCTGTGGCAAAAAGGGGCAAAGAAACCCTCTTGTATACGAGCGGAGGAAACTGTTGGGATGGAAAGAGATGGATGGTCTCTCAATTTGGTACAGTCTATCACCCCGTCGAGCAGGCGAGAGAGCACGGGCAATGGAGAGACGAAACCATTGCTCGGGGTGACTACTACCGCTGATCCCATTTGGTAGTGAGATGCGATTGACTGACATGGTTAGACCTTGGAAACGATTAGGATGGGGCGAGTCGCAGAGATCAAAGATCAAAGAGCTCCTTGACGGCGTTCTTGCCTTATCTTCTGATTTCCTGCTCTCCACCTTTCGCTTGTTATCTCCCCGATTAGAGAGGGCGAGAGAGCAGGGGAAACGGAGAGAGCATTCCGAACTCTTTCTCATTCGATGTCTCATATTCAATCGAGTCATCATGCCCGAGGGAGTAGAAAGGAGAAGGAAAGGGGAAGGGGGCATTTGATATTCAAGCATCGAATCCCCTTCCTTCTCCCTTCCATCTCATCCATCCCCTCTCATTTCCCAGCCACTCAACGATTCCCATTAAACCCCTTCATCGTTTTTGTGTTTCGATGATCCTTGTCCCCTGAGTTATCGATTGATAGGGATCCTGAGCGGATGCCAGAGGGGTTACGGTATGGGGGTACCCCCTGTCCGTTCCTGAGATGTCTCTAGCGCGGGCGGAGGGCCCCGGGCCCTCGCTCCGCCCGCCGAGAAGAGGGAGGGAAGAGGAGAGGGAGTGTGCCACTCTCGCGTATCGATCGGAGAGGGGGGAAGGCCGCGCCACTCGGCCGAGTGGGGGGATTACACACAGCGGCGAGGCGAGACGAGCAGAGAGCGAGCGAGAGACAGGGGGAGATGGAGAGAGCAAGAGACGGTCAGAGCGACGAGAGGGGAGAAAGAAGAAGGGGGAAAGGGGGAAGAGAAGGGGGTACCCCTTCTCTTCCCTTTCCCCCTTTGCTTTGCTCCCAGCACTGCGCTGCCCCCTTGCCTTCCCTCCTCTGCTCCCCCTCCACAGTGCTCGCGCGCGCCTGCGACGAAGAGGAAGAGGCGGTGTGTGTGTGTTGTTGTGTGTAGCCTGCCTCTGCGCCCTAGCTATCTCGCTCGGGGCGAGCGAGAGCGCGGGAGCGCTCTCGTTGTGCACCGAGAGGGATAGCCCCCCTCGAGGGTGCAGGTAGAGCTCCTGCAAGAGCACGAGCGCAGCGGCAGCAGGAGCCTGCGGCTCCTGGTGATGGAGCGCTGCTGCGGTTGCAGCCGTAGGCTCTATGCTAGTGAATAGTAGTAGATCAATCGATATATTGATTGATGGATTGCGCATGATGTAGTAGTTCTGCACGTCGTAGTATGTAGAGACAGTGGGTGATCATGCAAGGGGTGAGAAAGCAGCGCGGTTGGACCTTTCAGTGTAGGACTAGGATAGGGTAATGAGATGATTGGGCAGGTGGAGAGAGATCGGAAGCGTATGAAGGGGGAGTCCGTAACGCAAGAAGAGCGTTGCCAGGGGGTACATCAATCACTATTCCGTGATGTCTCGTCGCGTCTCCTTTTCCGTTCATGTTCTTTGGTGTACGCCCGGAGAAGCTCGATCGATTGTAATGCCAATCATCCTCCATCACTTATCGATTCCTAGGGTCGCCAGTCCGCCTAGCACATTGTAAAATGTTACTGGTGCATGAATTGGGGGAACATCATGGCGTCGGTGTATTGAATTGAATGTCTTACTGACGTATTCATTGCACGGCACACTGATTGATTTATTATTGCGAGGGAAAAGGGATATTGTAGGACTTCAGGGGACAATTTGTAGTGTGGGGAATGCTTTCTCAGAACAGCGCTCTGACTCTCTCAATTTTCCCTGCTCTCTCGCTCGCTCTGAATGACGAGAGGGCGTGTGGATTGTGGAGACTAGTCATGGCGTGCTAGGAAAGGAGCGTGAATAGAGGGGATTTTCGATTCAGTGACTACTTTCTTACATTGTTATCTAGTGGTGACTGATAGACATCTCAAGAGTTTCATGTACAGAAAAAAGGTTTGAGTGACGGCAAGAAAGTCGTAGATAGCGCGGTGATAAAGCGGGCTGTAAATTTCGCGAATGTCGTTCATGTTTTATCAACGAATGCCAAATTGTCGCTAAATCCCGGAAGTTTCGCTGCTAAATCCCGTATCTTTGCAGCACTACTCGCTCTCTCGTGCGGTCGTCGAGGAGGAGCTGTTCCTGTTCCGCCAGCCGCTCCCCGTGATGGACAAGGTACGGTAGTTATCGATTATCCATTGGGGTACGGTAGGATTGATTATTGATTGGTTTTTGGATTTCAAGATTCTGGCACAATTGAATATGAAACGAAATAGTCCTAATCTGTAAAAAGTGTAGCCCGAAAGTGGCGAGATCGAAAGTTCATTGGAACAGCGGGGCTGGAATGGCACATAAATAATGGGCAAATGAGGGAGAGAAGAAGAGTGAAAAAATATGACGGACTTTGAAAAGACAGTTTGAATGAGAGGATGGAGCGGTGAAATGTTTTGTAGAAAAAAGACGGGAGGAATTGCATTTTAACGACTCCACTGCTATTCATGACCAGGTGTTGCTCGAAATTGCCAGGATGATCTATTGTTAAAGTTTGGAGTAGAGAAGGTTAATGATACTGAAAAGGCGGAGTTTTAGTGATGGATGAAGTGAAAACTTGTATAGAAGGAGATGATGAGGAGGATTGCTATTGTAACGACCCAACTGCTATGCATGACCAGGTGTTGCTGGAGAGTGACAGGGGAACAACAGTATGAATGGGCGCAGATTGAATGAGAGGAGGAGTGCCAATTTTTTCGAACATCATTCACAGGATCATCGCCGTTTCATTACACCTTGTCGCTTTCATGCCCAGGTGTTGCTCAAAATTGCCAGGATGATCAATTGTGAAAGTTTGGAGTAGGGAAGGTTAATGACTATGAAAAGGCGGAGTTTGAACGAGAGGAATGAATGGTGAAATGTTTTGTGGAAAAAAAGCGGGAGGATTGCATTGTAACGACCCCACTGCTATTCATGACCAGGTGTTGCTCGAAATCGTCAGGGATCAACAATTCCTTGGAATGATCGGGCAGATGCGATACTAGTTGTAGTCAATGGAGTTAGGGAAGTGCAGATAATAGGAAAATAGATGAAAATCGATGACCAATCAATCAATAAATCGATAATCAATCAATAATCTATATTCTCCTCAGGAGCCCTCTCCTGTCCTGCTGAAGGCAGCAATTGAGGACCTCGAAATGGACGAGAGCGCGGCTACGGTAGCTGCAGAGGCCGTGGATCCTACGGACAGCGTGGAGGCCAAGGTGAGAGGGTTACGGTAGAATACGGTAGTCGAGAATCACGGCAGATATTGTTTTATTGATTCGTTAATATAAAACAGCTGTTGTTGGGAGAAATGGTGAGAAAAGCTTGGGATGTAGAGGTTGCACTAGGGCACAATAAGGCCAACGCGATTGTTGCATTCAATTTTGTCTTTCCGCCGATGTTGTAGAAATACTTGGCTCTGTGATCGGCATCGATCAATCAATATTGATCCCGATTACCGTAATCTATTATCTTCTTCGCAGGAACTCGTGCAGTGGCTGTCGCACCAGCCGAAGCTGAACGCGAAGAGCAAATCGGGCTACATCCTCTTCTCGGCCGAGATCAGGTACGGTGGGGTTACGGTATGATCGATTTATTGATTTTATGCTTGTAATTGTTGGAAATTTTTTACGTGACTCGGTCACCCATCACATTAATTTTTTAATGATTTTTCTGCTATTCATAACCAGGTGTTCCTTGGAAGTTGCGGGAGCCAAGTATTACTGTAAAAAATGGTAGGCTACAGTATACTAATCGATAATCTCTTCAGGAAGCGCATCATGGCGGAGAACCCGGACGCCGGCTTCGGCGAGGTGTCGAAGATCGTGGGCGTTGAGGTGAGTATTACAGAAGGCGGAATAGGGTTTTGATTGAACCTTGAAGAGCTTCGAGCAATCAATACATCGATAGGAGGTTGAGTCTGGGTCGAAAAAAATTCACACAAAGAGTGGTGTTCGAAAAAAAAGGCGATTGTTGTTTCATGCAGGCATTTATTTGTCTCATGCATTGCTTTTTGCTATCGGATCGTCCATCGGTTGACAAAAAATACTATTAGTGCGAATATTGGAAAAAGGTAGATTCGTTGTTCATGCGTTTGTCAAGTGGACTATGCAAAAGAGTTCGGCAATTATTAGAGAGCTCGCTCTTGAACAACAAATCGATAATCGACCCTCTACCGTACTCAATTATCGATCCTTTCCTGTGGAATAAAATCTCCGAAGAGTTATTAAGAGGATACAGTACTCAATCGATTATCGAATCCCTGCTCTTATCGATTATCGATTTATCGATCCTTTCCAGTGGAAGAAGCTGACCGAGGAGCAGAAGAAGCAGTACGAGGTGCGCGCCGAGTACATCGCTGCCGAGAGGGCGAAGCAGGACGCCGCCAATCTGGCCGCAGGGAAGACGGTGCAGGTACGGTAGGGGAGGGGAGTACGGTAGGGAGGTATCGAGGACTGACTTTATTTGTGAAAGAACGGTAGGACGCGGCCAATCTGGCGGCCGGAAAAACCGTGCAGGTACGGTAGGGGAAAATGATTGGAGATACGGTAGGAAGGTATCGAGGACTGACTTTATTTGTGAAAGAACGGTAGGACGCGGCCAATCTGGCGGCCGGGAAGACGGTGCAGGTACTGTAGCCACACGAGCTAGGGGAATCGAGGAGTGACTTTATTAGTGTTAAAGACGATATTACTGTAGAAAGTGATAAAAAGGCCAATCTGGCGGCAGGCAAGACGGTGCAGGTACGGTAGGGGAAAAGGGAGGGATACGGTAGGGAGGTATCGAGGAGTGATTTTATTAGTGTTAAAGACGATATTACTGTAGAAAATGACAAGAAAGTGTCGGCAGATGCGGTAGCTACGCGAGCTAGGGGAATCGAGGAGTGACTTTATTAATAGATCACTGACTGTATTATTACCGGAAGCTTTTTGTGTAGAAAATAATATTAGGACGAGTTACGGTAGTGAGGATACGGTAGTGCTTATCGCGAACTGTCATTAATCCATTGTAAAGGGTTTGCAGATGGCTCTAGCGGGTACTGTTGTCTTGAGTACGGTAGTTAGGATACGGTAATCACGAACTGACTTTAATCCGTCCAACAGGGCTTGCAGATGGCTCCCGGGCACGTTCGCGTCTACGTGTGCAAGTGGACGGGGTGCGACTTCCAGTTCGACTGCGCCGAGGGACTGGCGGAGCACGTGATACTGTACCACACGAGCCAGATTATTGGTGAGTGCGGTAGGGTGGGATCGAAGAGTGACTTTATTATCACTGTTACGGTGGATAGATTGCAAGGGATACTGTACCACACGAGCCAGATTATTGGTGAGAACCGATGCTGTAGGGTTCAATTGATTAGTGGTGATTTGGAAAAGTTGCCACGAAATGATTGGTGATGTGAAATTTGATGTGAACATGTACAAATCATGAAACGTGATAGTGGGCGGGCTGAAATGGCCTTTATGGAATTACCTAACGGAGGTTCTGCTAGGGAAGTTTCTGCTGTCGCTGTTCTATATTCTCCCACTTATCATTCCTCTTGCAATAAGTGGAAGGGACTACGAAAAAAAAAACTGTGAATACTATCAAGACGATTGGTGCTACAGGCAGTGAATACTTTCGTTCATAGCTGTTCATTTTCAGTAAGGATGAAGCGCACGTTTAATTAATTTATTATTTAATTAATATATTACAGTGGACAGCGAGAACCAGTACGTGTGCATGTGGCTGACGTGCCTGAGGAACCGGAAGGAGGTACGGTGGTTATCGACTGATTATTGATTTAGTGATCCGTAGAGTTTGAAATACGGTAGTGGTACTGTACATCCTCGTTATCAATTCTTTCTGTTTGCCACTTTCTTGCAACACTTGGTTCATATGAGTGCTAATGTTCAACAGTTCGCCAATTTCCAGATCGTTGATGAGCGACTTTCTGAGTCAGTGGAACTAGTTGGCTGGGACCCTTGGCACTAGGGAAAAATCGAATTTCTCCAAAATGCTTGGGTAGGTAGTACTCCTCGAGTGTAGCTCAGCACTAGCTGATTTAGTGTTCTGGGTCGCTCTCCGACGAATGCTCAAATATGTTTCATTGAAACATAACCCAGCCGACTTTGCCATTTCGTGATCATTCGAAACGAGTGAAAGCGCAAATAACGCGCACTATTAGTGTGATCACGCATGCCAATTTTCATCCCGATCGATTGTCTGCGCATTGAGAAAAATCGAAAGTTTTTCAAAACCATGACTGTATCTCGTTTTTTTGTCCTCCAAAACAACACTTTTTATTCCATCAAATTAAAGAGTATCCATTAGGCTTACTCCAGTGTTAATATGAAAGAAATTTAAAAATACCCATACTCAAAATTTTGAGGAAAGGTGTGAAAATTTGAAATAAAATCAGTTCTTGATAAGTCCAATACCGTACCCAAAATCGCTAGAATCGCTGCGCAACGATTAAGATTCTCATTCTTGAATACACGTCATCAACAATATCAACGAAAAGCTGGACTGGTGTTATTTTGACCATTGGATGCGATTCCGGGGATTTTGGATTACGGTATTTGACTATCAAGAATTGATTTTATTTCAACTTTTCACACCTTTCCTCAAAATTTTGAGTATGGGTATTTTTTAATTTCTTTCATATTAACACTGGAGTAAGCCTAATGGATACTCTTTAATTTGATGGAATAAAAAGTGTTGTTTTGGAGGACAAAAAAACGAGATACAGTCATGGTTTTGAAAAACTTGTCGATTTTTCGATTTTTCTCAATGCGCAGACAATCGATCGTGATGCGTGATCACACTGATAGTGCGCGTTATTTGCGCTTTCACTCGTTTCGAATGATCACGAAATGGCAAAGTCGGCTGGGTTATGTTTCAATGAAACATATTTGAGCATTCGTCGGAGAGCGACCCAGAACACTAAATCAGCTAGTGCTGAGCTACACTCGAGGAGTACTACCTACCCACGCATTTTGAAGGAATTCGATTTTTCCCTAGTGCCAAGCATAGTTTCATTTTCTCAGAAAGTCGCTCTGATAGTTTTCAAAATCAATAAATCAATATCGCAGGGCAAGCCGTTCCCCTCCCTCCCGCGGCTGCACCGACACATCCGCGAGAAGCACGTGAGCAACAGCTTCAAGAGCATGGCCCCGAACGGAAGGAGCAGGTACGGTAGAAGGAGGATACTGTAGGGAGGTATCGAGGACTGATCTTATTGATTAGCTTGGGAGAGTAATTGATTCTATTCAAGTGATAGCCGGAGTCATAACAAAAATCGTCCACTGTTTGTATTTTGTGAATGAGAAGAAACTGAAACGCGACTGGTATCTAGAATTTCGAAATTTCGCTTTGTTGTAACTTTCTGATAACCAACACTGATTCAGTGCAAACAGTTTCCATTGCAGGAACTACTTCAAGTTCGTCGCTGCGGAGAACGGAGCCGGAGGTGGACAGGGAGGTACGGTGGTTACTGTAATTGCTTATCACGAACTGGTTGTGTTTCGTCGGGGAGGTTAACTGCTGTACTCTAGTCACTTTCAAGCACCACGTGATCCTCATTAGTGGTTGGGTTTGAGAGATCAGGAATATCATCAGGATAGCAATGCTTGAAAAAGATATCTCTTTATCTCCGCGATTTACATGTATCGTAATTTTATGACTTACCGTAGCCATTAGGTTGAACGCAATCGATAACTGACTGAATAACTCCCTTTGAAGGCGGTCAACTCGTGCAGTTCCCGTTCGGCATGCACCCGTCGCAGGCGCCGCCCGGCGCACTCCTCGCAGGAGGCGCGAACGGAGGACAGCCAGGTACTGTAGATTTAGTATATCGATTGCTGAAGGGGTACGGTAGGGGCACGGTAGATCGAATTTGAACAGAAGAAAGTTAAAAATTGGGGCTGTTCTAGTGAGATAGAATGGTTTTAGCGTCAACGTTCAGTGCGAGTTGATGTTGTGATGTCGAAAATTTGATATTCGGAATCGTGCTTCAGCAAATCCTCAAAACTGATCGCAGTTAGAAATTCTGATTACACGGAAAATCCTCTTCTGCAAAATAGCCAATCTCTCGCAATCAAACTGAATTTCGGAACTGTTTCTGCTGCGCGGAGTAATGTTGCGATAGTATCACAAGAGCTCAATGGCGCCTCACTTCTTGCTTGTTGGGTTTTGTGTGCCTAAAAAACAATAAACACCTCTACAGACATGCCCTGTTTCATTTGCGCTGCTCAAACCTTTGAAGAATTCAATAGCGAATCATTTTGCGATCGAGCGAACGGATTCATTTATAAAATATAATTCCAGGCATGCACCCGTCGGGCAGCGCCGTCCACCCCCCGCACCACCCGCAGCAGCCCCTGATGAACGGCCACCACCATGGACCTCCGGGAGCGCATATGGGAGGCCACGAGGGGCACATGGCCCCGCCCCATGGAACCCCAGTGCGGGTGATGAATGGAGTGGACCCGAGATACCATGTGAGTACAGTAGATTAGATTACGGCAGCGATGATAGGGTACGATAGAGGATACCGTAATTGATACGGCAGGTGCGGTAGATCGATTCAGTACAGTAGTTCAATGGCATACGGTGCCTGAAAGGTGGAGTACGGTATCCTAATCAATCGATTGCAGCCGTCGCAGGCCGGCCCGATGCACGGCGCGCCGCCGCCACACGGCCACAACTACCAGCGTGAGTTATTGATTGATTGTTGATTATTGATTGAATGATAAGATGAGATATTGTAGTCGGAAAGTGTTGATCTATTTGAAATTGAAATCGTACGTACATTGGTTGTTCACATTTCTGAAAGAATTTATTGTGCAAGTGGGGCATGAATTTCGCATGTTAGTTAGGCAGCAGTGATAACTTAGGGAACGAGGGAGTATTACTTATTCATTACACTGGCGAATCTTGAGTTGTAATTGGGACATTAATCTCGTGAGTGCGTTGCGGAGCAGTGCGAGAGAACCATATTACTCGAAAAATCAATAAGCCAACGATTCCATTGCAGAGCCCCATCCCGGCCAGCATCACCCCGGTCACCATCCTCAACAGGGACACCCCCAACAGCATCCCGGCATGCAGCAGCAGCACCCGCAGCAGGGCCACCACCCGGGGATGCAGCAGCACCAGGTACGGTAGTCCAAATCGGACAATGTTGATTATTGTACGAGAATTCAGTGCGAGTGCGTTTTTATGACAATGATGACAGAGAAATACAACACGCATAGCACATCGATTATTGATACGTTTAGTGATTTTGTGCAACAGGAGAATTATAAGTGTAGGAAAATATCGCAGGAGGAAATACTCACAGGAGGAAATACAGCTATCAGATTTCCTATTATGAATCGCCCCTCACCAATCAATCGATAATCCTCCCTTTGCAGATGGCTCCCGGCCCGATGGCGGACGCGCGTACCGTGATCACGCTGGGTCGCAACGCGGTCGAGCCCTGCTTCATCCCGCCCCCGAGCAGCGTGCACACGAGGAGGGTGCTGCATTCCGAGACGTATTTGAGGTGAGAATTACGGTAGGGATACGGTAGGGTTCGGTTACTGTAGCTATGGTGGCATTATGTGGTAGGGATATGGTAGAGATGAGAGCCCGAAAATAGTTGCAGTGAGTCATGGGTGATCCTTCGCTAAAAAATCGAGTATCAATTTGGTGTTCCATCAATGTCTCAAAACCCAGGCATATCCTAAATTTTCGATAACGACTTCTCTCCTTTCAGATACATCGAATCGCTCTCGAACGCGCGTCAGCGATCCGTCTCGCAGTACGACCGCTCACTGCGGGCGCACCCGAGGAATACGCAGACGAATCCGGGACGACTGCCGGCTAATTGGCTGAGGGTACGGTATTGATTGATTGGGGATTGGTTTTTTTTTGGGCATCGGTAGAATCCGGGACGACTTCCGGCAAATTGGCTGAGGGTACGGCACTTTGTTGATTGACTGATTGGGAACTGACTTAATAATAGAAAATGGGAGAATTCGGGTAGATCGCTATTTTAAACTGACTAGAGTACAGAAGCTGATTAAAGCGAAAACTAGGTTGCAGGAAGTAGAAATAGAGAAACTGCTAGTGAAAGGCGATAGGATTCCGAGAGAAATGCGATTTTGATTGATTATTTAAAGAATCAAGTACGGTATAATTATTGATTTTTTCCTACAGGAATCCCGCGGCGGTCAGCCAGTGAAGGAGGAGGACGTGGTTCGGGCGCTGTGGCGACTTCGCGAAGAACTCCTCGAGAGTACGGTAGCCGTGGAACGAGACTACGCCGGAGTACTGTAGGCTCCGCCCCCTTTCCATCTAGGTACCGTATCCCACGCTCCTTGTTGTACTATTATTGACTGTTTCGCCTCGTATCTCTGTTGCTCTTGATATCTCATAATGTGCTCTCTGTCTAGCTCAACTACGGTTTGACTTTTTTTAACTCGTTTTTTTTCGTTCCGATCCTCACTCTTAGCCCCTTCCGCCCGCTAAACACAGTATCAGCCAACGAGCCTTTGTGATACTGTATTGCTCAGCTCATCTCTTTCCCTCAGTCCTTTCCGGAAGGTTCGTCGAGGAAGAAAGAAGACTCTCCCCGGTTTTATTCGATTGTCAATCGACTACCGTATACCCCATTGAAACCGTTTAACCTAATAATTGATCTCTTCACAGCTTTCGTTTCCATTGTGCACTGATGATTTCGCTTGCTTAATATTCCTAATATTTATTCCTGCAAGAAAATGAGTGTTTTCTATGTGTATATTTATGGTTTGTCCCCGTTCGAGTTTTGCATTGTTCTTCTAATCCAATATACTATTTTTCAATCGGGAAGTTGCTCTCAATACGTAATATATACCATCAGAAGTTGCTCTTATTTCTCTTATAAATCGGTCATGTTCACCTCCGCTACCCCGTCCAATCGATATTTCACTTTACTTTTTATTAGGCGTATTGATCAGTCGAAGTACCCAAATTGTTGTTTTTAAACAGTGATTTCAAATCAGTTCTCAATCAACCTCGAAGCATTATACCGTATACAATATCGATTTTCTCTCATGCAAGGAATACAATGTTGATCATGCCAAATGTTGTTAAGATGCAAAACACAGGACAGTCTTAGAAAGTGATGTGGACATCAATGAGAGGAAACATACAAAGAATTGCTGCAATACAAGATTTGTTTACAGACCGAAAAAGCGGAATAACGTTGCCTGGATGCAATTTTTCTTCATGATGAAGTGATGTGAAGTGCGCTTTTCCTTTCCATCCGAATAATAGTCTTTTCTGCTCATAATTTCGATGAAGTACCTCATGCTATGGACAGAGGGATCTCTGACCCCGACTATTCAAACAAGGGAATATCATATTTATGCATAATCTTATTATGAAATAGGGCTAGATGGCAAAAGGCCAGGGAAAAGATGCTTGTATTTTATGAGAGAGTGAGAAAATCAATGGTAGATCAATGTGAGACATCGATGTGCGTATCTAGACCTCACATCTCGCATCGTATCTATCTACACGACTCTCCACATTTGAAATACGGAGACCTCGAAAGCGTTGCAGGCGGTTTTATAATGCTTCTTTTCTGGTTTCTCTTTTACCGTTCATGTTAGAATTATTATTTTTTACCCTTATTGGTCACGTTATCGCCTTTGCGCACAGCGGATTTGAAGAGATAATTGAAGCCTATCGATAAGCCACTCTCTTCTCTTCTCCTCAAAAAGTGTCTGATTATCAGATTTTCATATAGGGACCCCCAAACCGGAACGCTCAAGATGAAAACCGGGGAAAAGCCGTTGACCGTTCTGTGTTTTCCCAATTGCGGCAATACAAAATTTTACGGCTTAATTTGGTTTCATCGCGATTATCGATTAAATATAGTTGCCACCTCTGCGAGTTTGTGTTCACCTGTTAGGAAATCTATCAATGACTCGTTCCTCATAGTC
>LS521840.1:500043-538094 GCA_900490845.1 Pristionchus japonicus
ATACGGTAGCCAACTCGGTGGAACAAAACCAAAAATTTTTTTCAAAGATTTCGGCAGATCGACCATGAAAAATTAGCTATAGTCTATGTTGAATGTTTTTCGTTTAGGCAAGTGGTTTCCGCTGTACACTTAAAAAGATGCGAAACTGCATGATCTTTGATCTTTTGTACCTGGCCAAATAGCGATTTGCATAAAACGAAATATTGCCCATTTAAATAGGCACCCTTGACTGTGTTGAAAATGGTCTTGGCTCAGTTCATGACTTTTACCCTGTACGACACAACGCGTGTGGCTGTTCGATTCTTACACAAATGGGCTCCTATACATTCTTTACGCACATGTCCATATTCTTATCAGCACACATACCCACTTGCACGCACACTTAATCACGGAATCGATACATTGAGCTTACATCGTATTTTCCGCATATATTTGTGTTGACAATCGCGTTTCCCTTGCCTCCCTATCGCCCAATTGTTTATGTACCAAAATCTTTAACATTCCGAGTGAACAGCATAACATGCATTAACATGATGTTTCATTTACAAATCGGTTCATTGAACACGTACCATTTTTTTCAATTAAAAAAGCGCTTCGCCCTTGCCTCTCAACTATCTATGAACGAACTTCTCTAACATTCTGCCGAGTGATGCAACCGTACCCGATAAATCTATTCTAACCTAAATCTATTCTAAATGTGACACAATGTCAACGAATATCGTGTTACTTTCACATGATTGAATACCGTAACGATCGCCAAGCTCGGCCAATGCATACCCCCATCTGACACATTGTTGTGTTTTCCAGGATATTTTCCTCCATCAACGATGGCCTTCCCCTGGCAATTGACGTACGAGGAACTCGCGGCGATGCAAAGGGCAGAAACGGTTAACACAATGGCTTGCCTGACGATAATCGCGGAAGAGCAGCGACAGAACGCTGAGCTCAGAACACGACTGCAGTTTGCAGAGACCGATCTACGAAAACGGGACGACCTGATCTCATTCCTATGCGTA
Organism: Pristionchus japonicus; assembly: GCA_900490845.1. Classification (NCBI taxonomy): domain Eukaryota; kingdom Metazoa; phylum Nematoda; class Chromadorea; order Rhabditida; family Neodiplogasteridae; genus Pristionchus; species Pristionchus japonicus. Next base: position 501,060 of record LS521840.1, read on the forward strand.
CGATTACTAGATGCAAAGAGAAAATTGTCGTTCCAAGAGCTCTTGAACGTAATGCAACGTCACGAAATACAATTCGTCGAAGAGAACTTGGCTAACGAACGCGCTCGAGCTCGACAGCGAGCTCAAGTGGCTGCAGCTGACGAACCGGCAGCGCAGGAGCCCGATGAGGCATCGGAAGAGGATCGATTGAGGCAATTCGAGGCAGCGAAACTCGCCAATTACCAGGAGTGAGTCATTCATTCTGATTCTGACCTTTCAAGTATTTTCATTGAAATATTCCAAAACTTTCGACTTAGAATTGGACCAGTATTCTTTTCAGTGATTCAGTCATCTACTCCCGAGAATGCAAGCTCTGCCTCACGACCAATCCTCGGGATCGCGCTGTGACTTCGGCGTGCGGGCACGTCTTCTGCGCGCCATGCATGACGCACGTAGCTCGCCGTACCAATGCCATCTTCGCCTGTCCTGCTTGCCGCTCGAACACGCGCATGAGGTTCAATTTTTAGATTACATAGAGTTTAGTAGGGTAGCTCGTGTGAGAATTCCAGAGTCAATAGAATCAAGAGGTAACTGCGATTTAACAAAGAGGGAAAATCATTCCAGGAAGCTCTACGAAGATAGGCAGGACGAGTTGGAAGACGCAGATACAATGCTCGTGCAATACAGGATCCCTCGACCACGCAAAGACCACAGTCTACTTATTGAGGAGAAAGGCGCGACAGCAAACAGAAAGCGTGCCCATGATGACGATGCCGAGGCAGGGCCCTCGTCCAAGCAGTAATTCCCATCCTTCATCTTTACTAACCCAATCCTAGTGTACGTGCTCGACCCCGAGTTCATTCTTAGATACCGATATATTGCAGGCACGCCATTCAATTTACATAAGTTATTTGTATTGTCAACTTGCCTCGCTTATTGTACAACCTAGTGTACAACTATGCACATATTTCAACAACAATAGTCCCGATGATGCAACCCTACCCGATAAAGCAAAGCTAACCAAAAGATTTCACAACGTCAACGAACATCGTGTTTATATCACGTTATTCAGTATCGTAAATATTCCACTATTTTTCGACCCTTTTTCCATTGAATTCTCAGTATTCAATTATTCAACCGTTCAGTCTTCCGATCAATGAATTCGGCAGCAATTCGGATTATTTTAGCAATGGCTGCGAACGACCGCGAGGATGAACTCCAGAGAAAGATATTTGATCTCAATTACGAGCTCGCGAAACAACGTCGACATTCCATCAGTCTTCAAGAACAACTCGCAAGGGCAAATGATGAACTCGTGCGCGAAAGCTCAGAGAAGGAGCGCGAACGCAGAGAGAAAGAGCGCGAACGCAGAGAGAAGGAGCGCGAACGCGCTGAGAAGGAGCGTGCCCAGGCTCAATTGCATCTCATCCTCGATCGAATGCGTGGATTGCAAGATCTGGTTTACGGCAATATGGGAGTAGTTGGCGCTCTGGTCGAACCGGCCGCGCCGATCCTTCAGCAAGCCGTCGTGGCAGTGCCTCAGGAGGAAGACCTGGAGAGGGAGCGGATGAAGCTCTACGAGGAGGCAAAGAATGCCAACGCTCAGCCGTGAGATTTTAGCACTGCGTTATAACTATATACGGAATAACATAATCACTAGTGCGTTCGAATGCGAAAATGAAGTAGAAAACTAAGTAGAATTAGACTAAAACCAGATCGTGATCACTAATCTTGCAGTGACTCCGTCCGCTACAGCCGCAACTGTGGAATTTGCAATACGCGCAACCCTCGGGATCGCGCGGTGACCTCGGCGTGCGGACACGTTTACTGTGCGCCGTGCATGGCGCACGTGGCAGGTCGTACAGCCGCCACTTTCGCTTGCCCGGCCTGTCGCACCAGTACGCGATACATGTCAGTTATTTTTGCAATATTGGCCCAACTATTCAAAACAATTCTCAAAAATCATAAAATATGAGCCAGTCATGAATAACTTACTTTTCAGTAAGCTGTTCGAGGATCTTGAGGAGGAAATGCGTCCGGAGACGCCTGAGGCTCCCACCCGAAAGCGTCCCTCGATTAGACAGTGTTCGACTGGCAATGATGACTCAGGGCCATCCAGCAAGCAGCCACGTTGAGTGCATGTGCCCAACTCCTACAGTTTCTGATCACGAGTTCATTCCCAGTGTAAAATAGCCATCCACTTTCCATACTTGACTCGTATTAGCAATCGCATGCTACTTGCCTTCCACAATTGTTCATACAAGAAATTCTACAGCACTCCGAGTGGCCCCGATAAATATATGCTAACTAGCCTCCATGCAATTTTCAAAATCGTGTTTTTTTTCACGTTACGTATCGCAACAGAATGGAATCATTCCTTCGATATTGAGGAGCAGATTCCAATCATGAAATCAATACCGATTTCATTGAAACTTCTGCCTACTCGAATCATTCAACCCTTTCTCGTGCGATTCACAAAAATCAAGATTCTAGACATGGACGATGATCGGTACATGCTCTTGGCGAGGCTAGCAAGACAACAGGTGGAACTCGGAGAGTTTGAGCGCGAGAACCAGCGCCTCAGGTATGAGTAGCTTAGCAATGACAAGTTTGCCTTTCGACAACTCCCAAATCGATAAAATCCAATATTAAATGCAGGGACGAAGTGACTGAGCTGCGTCGTGAATCTCGCGAAGCGCGAGAAGCAGTACACAATCAGGGCGAGCGAATTGCCGGGCTTGCGGATCAATTGGCATTTGTACGCGAGCGTCTGACCGGCATGCATGAAGTGTTCGAGGCCCGCATGGGCCGCATCCGTCGCCAAATCATGGGCGACGAGGAGGCGCAACAGGATGCTCCCGCTGTTGCTGAACCAGCTGGCGAACCGGTCGTACAACCAGTGGTCGTAGCCGTGCCTCCGGATCCGGCAGAATTGGAGAGGGAAAGAATGAAACGCTTTGAAGAGGCAAAACTGGCCAACGCTCAGCCGTGAGTTTCACGCATACATTTACTCAAAGTACAACTGCCCTGTTATATCAATTTCCAAAAATGCATGCCTAAAAAGACAAAACCGCTATTCTTGCAGTGTCTCCATCCGTTACACTCGTGAGTGCAAAATCTGCAATACACGCAATCCTCGGGATCGCGCAGTCACCTCGGCGTGTGGACATGTCTACTGCGAGCCGTGCATGGCGCATGTGGCATGCCGAACCACCGCCACGTTCTCTTGCCCCGCCTGCCGCACTAGAACTCGATACACGTGGGATATTTGTGCATTTGACAAACCTTTTCAGCTATCTCTCAAGCAGATCAAGTATGAACAAAGCACATATAAATTGCATTACAGCAAGCTGTTCGAGGATCTCGAGGAAGAAATGCATTCGGAGAACCCTGAGGCACCGCCCCGAAAGCGTCCTCCAACCAGAAGGCACCCGCATGAGAATAACGATGAAGCCGAGCCATCTAGCAAGAGGAAAATCGTCCAGTAACCAGAATGCATGCCTAATGTTCTATTTTTCAAGTAAAACTTCCACTTTTTGGGCAATATTTGTGATAACAGCTGCCGATAAACATATCTGAGATATATGAGGACTTCTATTCAAATAAAAAAATAAAATCATTGAACATTCATTCGATCATTCACAATTGAATTCATTAAATCAGAAATGTGCTCTGGAATCTACCTAACTCAAATCTTGTGGTACTGTAAGAAAATGCGACAAACTGCCACACAATTCGCGACATTCTTTCAACTGTGTAATATTTATGCTGATGTAACTTCTTCGAACTATTTATTAGCTATCTCTAATTAAGAATACGTAAAAAAAATGTAAATCAAACAAGTACGAACAATTTAATTTTCACGTTCACGCCGTGAGCAACGTGTTATTCCCGCATGAGCCGTTACAGCTCTTTAGTTTAACGTTTGACAGAGAGACAATAATAATTTCATTTAAGAGGATGGCACCGGATCCACCGTCTTCGGGCGAGGAGCGTCCGAGGGACTTTGTAGAAGATACAAATATAGATTCGGTGCCGTCAAATGCTGATGAACAGCAACTCGCACGGGTACTTCGTCTAAGGGAAATGGAGAGGCGCGAAGGCGCGTCTCTGCGTCGAGCACAGGGAGACGAAGATGGTTCCAGCCACGTGCTCACCCAAGCCGAGAGGCGGATCGCCTACGAAACACCCGTGAGTGATCTATTTGCAAGCAATATTTCGGAAATGTTTGTTTCAGACTGCGGCCCAAGCAGGTGCACCCGAGAGGGACCGATCGGTCCAGGCTACGCAAAATCGAGCGATATTGGAATATGTCCACTTCTCCCTAAGTGATATTGATATGATCGAAGATAACGAATTACTGAACGAGAACGTGAGATTTTACAGGAACAGTTTTTTATTCGGAGTGCGAAACTGCGAAGATCAAAAGCAGATCAAGATTCCATATTTTTTCATTAGGATTTCTTTTAAGGCGCACAGTGCTACGGGTCAGGAAGTAGCCCAGACCGACGGTGTTGTTGCTGCGAGGCAACGCCAAGTTGCCCTGGAAGCAGTGGCTCCTCACGCGGGCGTTCCAGAAGTGCGGGAGCAAGCGGGTCGTGTGAGTGTGCCATCGGGCCGCGCTAGGCACCGAATCGACGCAACAGAGCGGCTGCTGGAGGACGAAGCCGTCTTCCGACTCATGGTTTGTGATTACTGCTCGACTTGACAGGAGGATACTCGACAATATATAAAATTCTCAAATTCTCAAGGTTGAGTATTGTGTACGGTCGAATTCTAGGAAGAGAGTGACAATGTGGTCAGGGTCAGGCCTTATCCGAGAGGCGGGAAGCAGCGCATGTTGCTGCAAATCGGGAGAGATCAGATGCACCTGTTGCACCTGTCGTAGCACCTCGGGCCCCTCCAGAGGGCGCTCCAGAACTGAGGGAGCAAGCGGACCGGGTTGCAGCAGTACCACCTCGCCCTGCTCGGCGCAGGCGCAGACCAACCGAGGCGCAGCGGCTGATGCAGGACGAAGGCGTTGCTCGAATGATGGTAGGTATTCCCGCCAAAAAATCCATAAGTGTCGAGATAGCATGGGAAACAAAAGATTCGCCCTACTTCAGAATGATCTCGCGCGAGTGTATACTGCGTTTATGCAGCCCGCGGACGCTGCGGAGCGCAAGGAATATGCGGAGCGCAAGGAAGCGGAACGCGTCGCTGCACGAGCCGTCTACGACCTGCCGTGAGCTGTCTAATAAATTAAATTCAGCATTCTCGTGTTATTTAAAAAGTCAAAATGCGTCACTTGATATGTTTCACGATTATGGGACATTCTAATTGCAATGAGAACTTCATTTGCAGTGAGAATCTAGCGCTCAAGTACTCGCGACGCTGCCACATCTGCTTCAACGACAATCCGCTGCAGCGCGTCGTCCTTGCCGAGTGCGGCCACGTGATGTGCTGGTTGTGCGCCGAGGATGTCGAGCCAAAGGTTCAGGGCAAGGTAATTCAGTCCATTTTCTATTGTAGTTGTCACAACTTCCCTAGACACCCAGTATCAGTACTGGCCCAACGCCCAGAAAAAGATACTATTTTTTCCCATATTTAAGAATGAACCATTCAGATCAAGTGCCCAATGTGCAATGCCCAGACCGCATACACAAAGTTCTTCGAGGACCTCGAATCCGAGCTGAATGCTCCGACTTCGCCGTCGAGAAAGCGCCCCCACAACGACGATGACGACGATCAAGCCCCGGGACCGTCCTCGTCCTCCGCCAATTTGGCCATCTAGTTGCTCAATTAATTCTTGCCCCAATACTCGATGCTGATCAACCTGTAGCCAGTTGCACTTCACTACCGATAAATCGATGCTCAAGCTGTATAACCATACATGAAAAAATTCCCTGTTAATAGCGGCTCGTTGATACCTGTTTTTTTTTAAAATTCATACCTATTTTTTTAAATTCAAACCTAAAGTCATTTTTCATGAATTTCATCAAAGAAAAATAAATTATATGCATGACTGACCAAAAAGGCACTGATGTAAAATTAAACTTGCATAATATCAAAAATCTGCTCCGGCTCTACCCAGCTCAAATTTTGTGGTACTGTAAGAAAACGCGTCAAACTTGTCCAAAATTTCACGTCATTCTCATCAACTTCTCCTATTTACGCAAATTTCTAGACCTCTTTTCAATTATAAGCTATCATGACTAACGCAAAATTACGTATGTGGACCATCGGACGCCAAAATTCGTCTCGCATACTGCTCTCTAATCATAAAGTTGGCAGCGCGATAATATCAAGTTCATTTAAGAGAATGCCACCGGATCCCACGTCTTCGGACGAGGAGTTTCAGAGGGAGTTCGTAACAGATATGTCGCTTTATGCCAGGCGTGAGAACGAAGCGCATTTGGAGCGCGAAGCTGAATCGATAGCCCAACAAGCTCTGCAAGAGAACGCGAGAGCCGAGCAGGCTACGTGAGAACCAACCAACTTCGAAATTTTTTTGCATGCGGAAATACATTTTTAAAAAAGCCAACAAACGCTAAAAATAAAATAAAAACGACGTTTTTAAAAAGACACCATCAGGACTCACTGCAAGGTGATCAAAAACATCACCCAGATAATAGTATTCACATTGAGAAGGATGGAGGCAGGCCCGATGCCGTCGACGTCTAGGACGCCAGAAGAGGAAGAGGCCATGCTCCAGCGGCGCCGCGCCGAAGCCATGAAGCATCGGACGCGTCTTATTTGGGAACAAGACAGAGCCCTACTAGCTGCGCAAGATATCGTGAGAGCCGAGCCCGCGAGGTTAGAACAGACCGGAGATGACGGCAGCAAAAAATTGAGCTACTTGGGGAAATCGAAACACCTTCAGGATGAAGCGACTGCGCTACCAAGCTCTGCAAGAGACGGAGAGAGCCCAGCTAGCTAGGCGCGCCGCCCGACATCCGGATGATCAGCACCGCTTCGCACGGCTACGTCGTCTACGGGAAATGGAGAGGGACGAAGGCGCGTCTCTGAGATTTCGCATTGTTCGAGAAGTGGATGCTCGAGGCGATGATGGTGTTGCTGGTCCCGGCCACGCACTCACCCAGGCCGAGAGGCGAATGGCCGACGAGGCAGGCGTGAGTGATCTAATTTCGAATGTTTTTTTTGGAAAATGTTTGTTGCAGACTGCGGCTCAAGAAGGTGCAGCCGAAAGGTTGCCATCGGTCCAGGCTGTGCGCGTGATGGACGACATTGTCCACTCTCCGGATGAGGAGAATCGGGAACTACGGAACGCCATAACGAACGTGAGATTTTACAGATATAACTATTATAATTAGAAGGATCGTTAGGGATACATCTAATTTAGTTTTCACATGACCCTGATATTTTTTTATGATATTAGGTCGGATGAGAACTGTTTCGGTCTCAATGTCAGTATCTGATTCAACAGTTGTCTCTCGCCTATCACAATTTTTCATATATTGATTCTAGCGTAAAATACACAAATCCGAGCAAATTCAGTCATGTGAGGCTAGTGTGTAAGTGTAAGTGATTTGAGGCACCCGCTCCGGCTACTCAGACGGTTCGACAAGCCAACCTGGCTGGGTTCGTCGGCCTAATCGAAGCGCAAGGATACGCTGATCGAATTGCAGTGAGTGCAACCTCTTAAACCTCTTAGCATGACCCCTTTAAATACTAAAACGCCCTCTTTAAATATAAAGACAAACGAACGAAAAAGTGGAGAAATTTTCAGGCTAGGCAGCGCGAGAGAGACGAGAGACAGGCCGCTGAAGAGTGGGTGAGACGCGCTGCTGCTACTGCACAGAGTGACCGGCGAGCTGCTGCCGTGGCAGCAGTGCCCTCTCCTTCAGCAGCAGTGGCAGCAGTGCCCTCGCCTTCAGCTCCTGCTCAGGCAGCTCGACGACCCAGCAACTTTTTTGAATGGGTCCAAGAACGCGCAGATCAAATGATCAGATCCCCATCGAACATAATTGATCCATTCGATGAATTCGCGGATCTAATGAGAGTGAGTTACATTTTACGACTTCGAATTATCATAAATTCTTTTATTTTGCGTATTATGTACGGCCAAATTTATGAAAGCGAGTGAAAATGTGGCAGGCGTGGCACGCGTGGCAGCGCGAGAGAGATGCGGAACGGAACCGCGAACGCGTACCAGTAGTACGCCGCGCCCAACGCCGTCCCACCGACGCAGAGCGACTGATGCAAGACGAAGGAAGAATGGTTGGTGATTAATACAAGCAATCGGGCACTTGTCTTGGAAAAAAAATCGGGAAGAGCTAACAATGAAAAGAAAGCGTGTTAACACCATTTCAGCAAGACGTACTACAAGCTGATATAGACCAGCAGCGCACAGAGAGGGAGCGTGCCGAGAGAGAGCGAACGGAACAGGCAATGACAAACCGAGATCAAGCCGAAGCGGCTAGACAGGAGAGAACTGAAGCCGCTCCACCGGCTATTGTTCAGATGCCAAGGCCAGCCAACCAGGCTGCATCGGAACCTATTCGTATTAGCGCATTGTTCGCACAGTTCGCAGATCAAATGATAGTGAGTGGTTCATTTGATTCACGCACTTTTTACTGTCCTGGTAATATGGCACATTGTTCTGTATTATGTACAATCAAATTCTTCGAAGTGAGTGAAATTATGGCTAATTTTAGATCGAAATGTTGTCGGCACAAAATCATGCTCTAGCTGCTGCGAGGGAGCGGAGAGCGGCTGCCCAGGCAGAAGCGGCCCCTCCTGCGGGTGTTCCAGAAGTGAGGGAGCAAGTGCCAATGGTACCATCTGCAAGCGTCAGGCTCCGAATGTTGGAGCGGGCGCTGCAAGACCAAAATATCTTCCGCTTTATGGTTAGTGATTACTTCAGTCACAAGGGGCTGTCACTTGTCTCGAAAGATAATCAGAAGGTGCGAGATAACGGGGAAAATGTTAACAACATTTCAGCACGAACAATTCCGGAATTTTGAAGAGCAGGACCGTAAGAAACGCAAGAGGGAAGCTGCAGAGCGCAAGAAAGCGGATCGATCTGCTGCACGAGCCACCTACGAGCTACCGTGCATACCTAACATTTTACATTCAGCTTTGCATAGCTAGCTTGTGCTGTTCTCATGTCTGCGAAAAAAATAAGAAGAGACTTCATTTGCAGCGAGAATCTGGCGCTCAAGTATTCGCGCCGCTGCAATATATGCTTCAACGACAATCCGCTGCAACGCGCCTTCCTCGTCAGGTGCGGCCACATGATGTGCTGGCTATGTGCCGAAGATGTCGAGCCGAAGGTCAACAAGAAGGTAATTCAGATCATTATCGAATGCCCACAACTTTCCAAGGCGCTCAACCTCACTGTTGGCACAGAAAGTTACGAATGCCTGATTTTCATATTTAAATACAAAATATTCAGATCACGTGCCCAATGTGCAAGACGAAGACCAGTTACAAGCGGATGTTCGAGGACCTCGATGACGAGATCAACCCGCCCGCTGCTCCGTCGCGAAAGCGCCCGCACAACGACGACGATGACTATCAATCCCCGGGGCCTTCCTCCTCCTCCGCCATCTAGTTGCTCAAATTTTGTTCACCTACTACTAACTTGCAATTTATGGCTGCACTATCGATACATTTATAATTGTGAATCAAGCTAATCGCCTCTTGATTGCCATTCAATAATCACAGTAATCTGATTAAATTTCTTTAGTAAAGATAAAGTTTAAAAACATAACAGAACTTTTAAAATTGAAAAATAAAGTCACGAGTTCGACGCAGAGAACAAACTACTGTAAGGCAAAACGTCAACCTTCTTGACTTTTTCTTCTCTTCTAGAATCTTATCACTCATGTATTTAAAAATTAACAACAAAATCAGCCGAGAGACAAAAGCCTTTCTTAACGCACACGAACAGGTTAAAGAGCACAATTGTGGATGAGCCACGCGCGGTTTTCCCATGCTACGCAATCGCGGCGCGACGTCAAGTTCTAGATCGATCATTCGCCCACTTACACGCTTTATTCGCCCGCTTTATACTTTATTGCACACTTCGATGACGTGTATTTCATCTTCAATTTATAACACTTCTTCCTTCAAAGGCGAATCGATGGCCCATCAACCGGGCGGTGGGGCGGAGAATGGGCTCGGACAAAATGGACTGGCTCAGCAGCACTTTGAAGCCATGCTGAGAGCTCAGGCTCTGATGCGCCGTCCGCCACATCCGCTCCTTCAGCCCGCGGGCGCGGCCGCACAACCACCGCCTGCACCAGCAGGACTTGTCGAGCTGGAACCCCAGGTTAAACGAACACTACTCACAGTTATAACGATAAAATTATAACAGATTCTCCTACAACGAGAACAACAAGATTTTATGCTAAGAATGCTGATGGACGGTGATCCGCTTCATCCCTTCCGTCAGCCTGCACTAGCAGGACCCGTCGAGCTTGGACCCCAGGTTCAACTATGAAACTACGCACAGTTAAAACAATACACTAATAACAGATGCTCCATCATCAACAACAAATGATGATGAGGATGCTGATGGAAGGTGATCCGGTTCATCCCATCCCTCAACATGCGGCCGCTGCAGCGCAAGAGCAAGAGGAGCGCCAGCGAGCAGCTACCGAGGCTCAGAATGCAGCTTGGGATGCGGAGAGGAACGCCAACGACCAACCGTAAGTTTAGGCCTTTCTCTGTATGGAAAAATAACCACAATATCTCATTCCAGCGAGGCACGTGCTCTGCAATACGCGCGCTGGTGCACAATCTGCCTATCCGAAACCCCTCGCAGACGTGCTGTGATGGTCGCCTGTGGTCATTGCTGCATCTGCGTGCCATGTGCTCAGCAGCTCACCGGAGGTAACACCGCAATGATATGGATATGCGAAAGGATCGATCGCATCTTAACGGATCTACCAATGGGATTCTAATAGAAATATATGCAGGCGTACACGGCGCGAAGCTAAACTGCCACGTCTGCCGCGCCCGGACAACCTATCTCGAACTGAGAGAGGATCTAGTGCAGGAGGTGCCAGTTCGCCAGGAGGCACCCGAGGCATCCGCGTCGGGCACCGAACCCAAGCCCGAAAATGGCATCGAGTGATTCAACGTCGACTATTTTGCCCTATGCATCCATTGTCTCACAATTATTTGTATGTATCGCGTCCCGGTAATGCAGTTTCAATACAAGCTAAGATTATATGAATATTTTCCAAGAGATTTATTAAATTATACCCGATAAATGTATTCTCCGAATACAACTAGTAGGGATTCTGCCTCTGTACATCACTAGCATAACAAAGTTGAAAGAGCATGTCTTTTTGTATTGAAAAGGTGCAAAAATTCATCGTCAAAAACAAAATCATGGATGCGACATGATTGAACTACTTAACTACTGTAATGCAAATATTCAACCGTTCAACAACAAAACTTATTTTTAGCGTTCTTATCACTAAAAAATTTATACTCAGACTGTTCATACATTTCGGAAAGATTGTGGAATAGAAGGCAAACGCGTCTTTTGAGAAAATTATCGATCAATGCATGCCCCTCGAGTCGTCTTACATTTCTAATCGATGAGAAGCTATTGAAGTCCATCTTGCATACGCGCATCGCTTCATTCAAATTACAAATTAAGACAACGTATTTAAAATTATATTGGATATGTTGTTATTCCCCTTCCTCTTTTCAGACAGACAAATGGCCGATCTACCGTGGGGGCACTTCTCCGGGCAAGTCATAGCCAAGCAAATACGCCGAGAGGTGAGAAGACGGTCAAGGGAAATATGTTTCATGGAATTTTTCATGGCACGTACAACATAGATATTAACAAAGACCATCGCGTGAATTATTTGCACAGAAACTGTCAGTTTATTTTGTGCTTAAAGTCATCATACAAAAATCAGGAGGAACGCGGGATACGTCGTGACGCGGACCATCAAACGATGACCGAAATAATTCGATGGCGGGTAGCCAAACGCTTAGAGGAGAGACAGGAGCAAAGGAGGCGTGACATTCGGGAGGAAGAAGAGAGGGTGGAGCGAGAGCGGGCGGCCGCCGAAGCTCGACAAGCTGCTGCCCAGCGAGCAGCATGGAAGGAGGAGAGAATGGGCAATGACCAGCCGTGCGTTTTGCTGACCTAGTCAAACAAATTTCAGCAGCTAGATTTATTTTATTATATAGTATACTGGTACTAAATAGTGTGCATTATAAAACAAGCAAATTCACTCATTTTAGCGAGACCCTCGCTCTGCGCTACTCGCGCCGTTGCGCTATCTGCTACAACGAGAATCCTCGTCGACGAGCGGTCCTAGTGGCTTGCGGGCACGCCTGCTATTGCTTGCCCTGCGCTGAGGAGACGTTCGGAGGTTGATATGTTTCACAATTCTCAGTTATGACGATTATTTGCCTTTCATCACCGATTTTTACACTAATGCAAGCAAGTACAAGTGTGAAAATTTGCAGGCAGTCCAAACGCACAAATAGACTGCCCCATCTGCCGTGAGAGAACAAGCTATGTACGCTTGCGTGAAGACCTCGAGAGCGAGATGGAGCCTCGCGCGGGACACGAAGCACCCGAGATGTGCGAGATCACGCCATCCGTCAGCAAGCGCAAGCTTCCAGATGAGGATGACGGCCTCGGCTCGTCAAAGAGACCTATCCTCGTGGAATGATTTTTTGCTTATGCCATATATGCCAAGAAACTCCAATAAAGTACTTCGAAATTGCAATGCAATTGACGTCGAAAAGAAAAGGAAACATATGAAATAAAGCATATGTAATAACTAGTGCAACTGAGGGAATTAATAATATTGACTAAAAAATGATCAAAATAATATTTAAAAAAGTATAACATTAGAAAGAAAGAATTCCATGACCCAGCGAATTTTCTGACACAACTCAACAACCGCGGAGTTAGGTACTGTATGCCCGGCGCAAAAAAGCCCTAGCAACGTATTTTCGAATTTTACAAGAACTTTGCTCGTTCACTTATATTAATATTCCCTCATATCATCCGTGAAAGCCGAAAAGGAAGGCACCACATTGATTACTCGCACGACACAAGCCAAATGTAAGATTCCGTCCGTGTCTTTCGCGTCAAACAAAATAAGCTCTCTCTTCTCATTTCATTAACTAAAGCTCAATCATTATTGATTTTAGCTTTATTCATGTCTTGTCAGGCTCAATCCGCTCTTTCATATATTTGCTTGTCAGCACTTATTTCAATGTTCATCGATTATTCGTCACATTTCGCTCCTCGTCTAATTATATCCTCCCTTTCCTCTCTAACTCTGCCTTTTCTTTCGCAGGGCGATCGATGGCCGAGCAGAACGACGCGGCGGCAATGCCTCACCCGGCGCGACCGCGCGCCGCGTCCCCGGCTGCCATCGTCGCAGCCCACGACGAGGAAGCCCTCAACGCGGAGGAACGTGAGCGAATGGACGACATTGAGCATCACATCGCGGAGGGCCGCGTGCTGCTAGCACAGGGGCATGTGCGCGCCGAGCGGATCTTGCTACAGCAGATGTTGGGTGAGGAGGAACCCCAGCACGCAGTGAACGGACAAGCCAATTTGCCGGCACAACGGCTCGCTGCGCAAGATGAGGTTCATGTGAGTGAAAGGATTTCTGTCTCTAGCTAAATCAGTAGCACACATTCAGTCGTGTTTCTTTAATTAGCCTATCCTTATCCATTCAAGGCCAATCCTTCCTAATTTAGCTATAAATATTGAACAAGCCATGCCATGTTGATTACACCATGCTGGTTTTGCCTAAATTTTGGTAACGTCCCTGACAATTCATCGTGCTTTAGATGCTGGAAGAGGGAATCCGCGGCCTGGAGAATGAACAGGAGCAAGTCCTTGTCCGAGCCCGGCTTCGGCAGCTCGCAGTCGAGCAAGCACGAGTGGATGGGGAGGAGGAAGTAGTGCCAGCAGCGAATCCCGACCCAGTGGCGATCGAACAGGTACATCGACAAAAGAAGATTTAATTGAAATACAATATTTTAGTCCGACTTACTTATGGAGCCTGCATATTGACTATCCCATTTCAGGAACCACAAGATCCTGATCCGGAACTGCTCGAGCAGTTAGAGGAGCTCCGTTGGGAGAGGCAGCAGCAGATGCGCGAGCGTGAGCAGCTGGAACGGCGGGTGCGGCTGGAACGGCGCGAGTGGCGTCGCGCAAATATACAAGCGCTTGATGATGACGATGATGACGAGGAGGAGGAAGAGTTCCTCCGCCCCGTCGGCATTCGGCCCGAACTGGACTTACGGGACGAGGAGGACCGGCACATAGCGCCGCGTCTCATCGAACCCGCGCGACTAGTCAGACTGCGTCGCGCCATCGACGCCAATCGACTGCGAAGGTAGAATATTTCTACCCAATTTCTGACAACTCACTGACTCACAATTATGCCATCGTATCCTAACTTTTTCCTGCTCCCAGAGTCCAGGCGATGCAGGCGGAGGCCGAGCCCGAGGAGCAGGCGGCCATCGAAGCGGCCGGTCGTCGCATTCAGGCGCGCATGCGGCGCAACCAGCAGCGCCAAGAGGTAAGAAATTACTAATTTTTATCATTTTTAAATCACGTTATTTCTTTGGTGAAAACTACTCAAATTTATCGAATTCACAAATGACCCTGTGCGACTCTTAACAAGTCCAATCATTATCAGGACCGCGAGAGGCGTCGCAGAGCTCTGGAGGAGCAGATGGCGGCGGAGAGGATGCGGAGGGAGGAGGAGAGACAGCAGCGCGAGGTACCATCGCCCTCCTCGCGGGCTGCAAGCTAGTTGTCCGAAATGCAATCTCATTGATTCTCAGGAACAACACCGGCGCGAAGTCGAACGTGAAATGGAAGCAGCAGTGGACGGGTTGGGACCGATAGATGATCAGGAGCGAGGAAGGGTCCAAATGGCGTTCCTCGAGCAAGAAATGGAAAGGATCGTGGAGGAGAGACGCTTGCGGGCGGTGAGATAGTGAAAAATCGTGAAAAAAGCGTGACTCAAGTTGGTCGAAACAAGGACAAATGCAAAAAATTAGGGGCACTTGTGGAGTGGTTATGTTTCACACATTATATTATTGCCCTACGTAGGGTGAACTCATACTTCCGGTGAATTCCACAAGCGCCAAATCACCACTTTTTAGGAGCTTGAGCAGCAGGCGCAAGCTAGAGAGAACGTGATCAACGACCGTATGAACCAGATCCGCAGAGCGAGAGAGGAGCAGCGGGTGAGGATCGATCGATGAATTGTATTGGAAGGTTTCCCCCCATCAGGAACTCGAGCGCCAGGAGCAGCAGCGTCAGATCGAGCTTCGAGTGGCCGCGGAGCAGGCGGCGCGTCGTCAGGCCAACGTCGACCAGATTCGACGCGACTACGAAATAGCGCGGGCGCGTCGGATCGCCTTGGAAGCCGGACTGCCGCCGCCCGACGAGCACGAGCAGCACGTCGCCGAGATAGCACGGCTGGAGGTGAGGCATCGCGCCCGCTTTGATCTATTTGAATTGCAGTGTGATAACGAGAAAAACCTTGAAAATTAACATCAAAATTCTCTACAAGCAGCACAATTTCCCTACTTTACTGGATGGAATTGATCAACATTTCCAGGAGCGCGAACGACAGAGGAAGGAGCAGGAGCGCGCTGCCGCCCAGGCCCAGCGCGACGCGTGGCAGGCGGAGCGCAACAAGAATGATCTACCGTGTGTTTTTTGCTACTGATTCATTCAATTAATTGATTAATTTGTGAATCATATCTGATTTTCCAGCGAGAGCCTTGCTCTGCGTTACGCGCGCCGCTGCGGTGTCTGCTTCAGCGACAATCCGCGCGTTCGTGCAGTGCTCGTTTCGTGCGGACACGCCTGCCTCTGCATGCCGTGTGCTGAAGAGAGCACCGGAGGTACAACTGTTCACATTTCATGTTCCAAATTCTAGTTTCGTATTTAACAAAAACATTTTGAGGAAAGAAGAACGCTGTGCTCGACTGCCTAGTCTGCCGCACCAGGACCCGATATGTTCGCCTTTGGGAAGATCTAGAGAACGAAATGGCACCTGGAGTGCAGCAGGAGCCACCCGAGGCGTGCAAGCCCGAGACACCGGACGTGACGCGCAAGCGCACAGGGGAGGACGACGATGAGAATGAGCCGAACGGTCCCGGCTCAAGCAAAAGAGTGCATCTTGTTCAGTAATTAGTGTAAACCACTAAATATGTACAACTTATTCTTGCCGATAAATCTATTCAGAGTAACATTCTTATTTGTCTAATTGAAAAATAAATAAGAACGAAATAAGAAGAAGAAGAAGAAGAAAATATCAAGTATAATAAAAGAAGACACAATGTCATGACACAACTCTAAATTTCTGACCGAATAAACCACTACGCATTTACATACTGTAGTACACACAGCGGAAATGGCCTTCCATAATTTCACTTACTCTAATTTCGAGTATTACTCATTAAACTGCGCGCGTTTGTCGGAAAATATTTACAAAGATCATGCGAAATTGTTTATTGGCACTGTGCATAAAATAATAGTGATTGTGAGCATAACGTGGCACAACTAAAAACGTTCATACGAAACACATTTTCTATAATGTGACTGTCAAAAAGTGTCCTATTTTCTCGTCTTTCTTTGCGATTGATTCCATGCCATCGCGCCCGAATCGATTTAGCAACGCAGTCGCATGAGAATTGAATCGAATTGTCCATACATCGCTCTATTTATTCCCCTATCGATCGCAAAAAGCCCTTCCAGGCACTTGTTTCTCAATGGCGGACGAAGCCCCTCCACCGGGGGAACGTCCTGTCCAGCCCAACCCCGGCGGCGCTCCGGCCGCGGTCAACGCTCCGGCCGCGGTTAACGCTCCGGCCGCGGTCAATGCTCCGGCCGCGGTTAACGCTCCGGCCGCGGTCAACGCTCCGGCCGCGGTCAACGCTCCGGCCGCGGTCAACGCTCCGGCCGCGGTCAACGCTCCGGCCGCGGTCGACGACCGGGCGCGTCTCGACGAACTGCTTCGCCGGGTGAGAGCGGACGCCGCCGCCGACGGCGAGGCCGGCCACTTCAATCTCAACAGGGAGCTGGCCGCGTTGGGCGCACGGCTTGTGGAGGTGAGAGTCTGAGAAACTTGGCAACAATTATAATCCCAAAGTGAATATCACAACCAGTTTGTCATACCACGATGACATTTATTATTTGCTTTCATTTCTTATCATCTTTACAGGCACTTATTCATTTGTGGATTTGAGGTGCGCGGGCGCCTGCGGGACAGACCACGTGAGCTCGAGGAGATGCTCGCCATCGTCGAGCGGAGAATGAACAACCAGGACCGGGAGGTCGCGCAGCAAGTGGCCGTGCAGCGCCGCGAGATGGAGGAGTTCTACGACCAGATCATCCGAGACGCGCTGGACGGACGAGCACTCGCCGAACTGGCGAGAACGGAGGCGGAGAGGGCGCGAGACGGGCTCCAGGCACGACTCGTTGTCACTCAACGTGATCTCGCGGACGCGCGCCAGAACATCCAGCGCACGCAACTGGAGAACCGGCAGCTGCAGGCGGAACGGGTGCAAGTGGCGGCGGAACGGGATCAGGCGGCGGCGGAACGTGATCAGGTGGCGGCGGAACGTGCTCGAGTAGATAGGGAGCTACGCGAGATGCGCGTAGTAAGAGATGCGGCACAAGCAGAGGTGAGTAATAGGCCTGGCCAACGACCTACTCTAAAATCATGTCTCAAGATCGAACGGCTGCGGGAAGAGCTAGTCGGAATGAGGATTCTTGCTGGCCCACAAGCAGCAGCAGCAGTAGCTGCAGCGGCGCTCCCTCCTCCGCCCGAAGATGCAGAGGTACACAGGCAGTAAAAAATGTAGATTTCACAAATAAACTATCAGGTAATCGCCGAGAGACAGCAAGCTGCCCCCGCTAACCCCAATGTGCAGATGGATGCTGCTGCTAATGCGGTGGCAGGGGCCGCGGAGGTAAAACAGCGTGGGCTTTAATATTTTGATACTAAATCTGAAACATAACAACGTCAGGTGCGCGATGAAGTTGCAGACGTCGCTCAAGGAGCAGTTGCAGTGGGACTAGCGGAGGTAAGAAAATGAACAGTCAAAACAACCAAGCGTTCCAAGATGTTCACAACCACAAAACTCAGGTGCGGCGTGATGAAGCCGCAATCATCGCACGGGATGCTGCTGCTGCTGCGCCTCCTCCACCCGAGGGGGCAGAGGTAAGAGAGCGCGGGAAATTAGGTGATGGGATGTGGTTTAGGAACCCGTGTTTAGGAACCTCGAAAGAAAAATGTCCAAATATTCTGTTCAAAACATATCCCCGACAAAATTTTTGTCGATTGTTCCAAAACGCGATATCCTAAAAGCACCAACACCGGCAATCACAAAAACTAAATTAAAACAATATCAGGCGCGCGACGCAGTTGCAGCCGGCGTGCAGAATGGTGTTGGTGGAGTCGCTGCGGTCCCTCCTCCACCCGAGGACGCGGAGGTATGACTGTGACACCCAGTACAACATCATAGGCATTACAAGCAAAATATCAGGCGCGCGATGAAATTGCTGTGCTACCGAGAGAGTTCCTGGAGCGGGTCGACCAAGGGATGGTTGAAATGATGAATGACATGGAAGAAATAATGGATGTAATTATGGATAATCGGCTGAATGTTCACGATCTTGGCGATGAGGCTGCAGCTCCCCCACCCGAGGACGCAGAGGTTAGAAAACGCAAGGAATGAAAAAGCCCAAACATTGCAAGAAAATTGTCAGGTGCGCGATGGCAGAGCAGTAGTGGAGCGACTCAGACGACGGGTGGAAGCCCTTCTCGACCCGCAGAATGATGCTGCGGAGATCCCTCCTCCACAACCCGAGGTCGCAGAGGTAAGAAAGGGCTACAGTCAAAAGTTGTACGCAAACTCTCACAACTGTTATATCAGGTGCGCGATGCAATTGCAGCCGGTGTGAATGGAGCTGTAGCTGCGGCGGTCCCTCATCGACCCGATATGGCAGAGGTAAGATAGCTCGGGCATCAAAATACTCACAAATACAATACCAGGCAATGGTCAATCTGAACGCGGTGAATCAGCTCCTTCAAGCTGAACTCGATCAGGTTGAACTACGACTGGCTCAGCTCCGTGCACCGAATGCGGGTGCTGCTGCTGCTGCTGCTGCTGCTGCAGCTCCTCCTCCACCCGAGGCTGCGGCGGTAAGACAGTGCGCTGATTCAAAAGCCTATGCAAGTACTAACACATTATCAGGCGCGCAATGGAGGAGATGCGATGGCAAGAATGTTGGAGCAGATCGGCCAGGAGTGGAGAGATCCGCACGTCATTCGCGAGATTGCTGCTGTGGCTGCTGCGGCTGGTCAGCCTCCACCCGAGGCTGCGGGGGTAAGACAGTGCGCAGATTCAAAAGCCTATGCAAGTACTAACACAATATCAGGCGCGCGAGGGAGGAGTTGCGGCGGAACAACTTCAGCGGCAGGCAGTGGAGCGACACAGAGCGAGGGCGGTTGCACGTCGCGATGCGCAGAATGCAGCAGCTGCTGCTGCCGCTGCGGCTCCTCCTCAACCCGTGGCAGCAGGGGTAAGAGCACGAAGGCATTGATAAAGATACGAGAAACTTACCAATACAATATCAGCGGGGCGTAGCCAGAGGAATTCCAATCGAGGATTTGCCGGTCAGACAATGGAGGGAACGCCTGGCTGCTGTTGGCGCTGTAGAGGCTCGTGCTGCAGATGACCTTGACATGGAAGCTGCTATGGCCCTTGCTGCTTTTCGTCCGCCCGCAGAGGGGGCACAGGTAAGCGAGCAAAGACAAATATTATTTGACAAAAATTATCAGCACTCACGCGACGTAGGTGCTTTTTTGGCAAGAATCGGATGAAAACAACTCAACGTACAACATCATTTTCTGTGCAACGGTTGAGCGCTGAATTATTTGAAGATATCCTGAATAACTGAAACTCAACGATTTCACTCAACGATCTCAACGATTTCTCATCTTCGTATGTTAGGAGAGACTGGAGCGGCTGAGGCTGGAGCAGGAGCGGGAGCAGCAGAGGCTGGCTCAGGAGCGCGAACGGCAGAGAATCGAGCAGGAACAGGCTGCGTTTCGACGAGCGGCATGGCAGGCCGAAAGAGACGTCAACGAAAAGCCGTACGTTTGCAAGTTACTTCAAGCCACCACGATCGTCTCCATTTATACAGCCTAGTGCTTTCTTTCTGTGAATTCCATATCAATTGTTTGCACGGTGACGAAAACGTCGAAGTTCATTGTCCCATTCCAGCGAGAACCTGGCCATTCGCTACAGTCGCCGCTGCGCCGTGTGCTTCTGCGAGAATCCTCGCGTGCGTGCAGTCCTCACCGCCTGCGGACACGCCGTCACGTGCATGCCATGCACCGAGGAGTCTACCGGAGGTAAAACTGTGGGTTTAACATAGGCAAACAACTTCTGAATGCAAATGCAGGCTTGCAAGGATCCCAAAGCCATATTATTATGGCTGATTCATGAAGTAACAGCTCGATAATTCGATCACTTTCAGGCAGAAGAGGGGCCAAGATGGACTGCATCATCTGTCGTCGTAGGACGGGTTACGTCCGACTGTATGAGGACGAGATCGAGGTGAAGAAAGAACCGGAGGAACCGCCCGAGGAAGATTGCAAGCCCGAGACATCGAAGGGGCGCAAGCGCAGAAAGGACAAGGACGGAGACGACAAGGAGCAGGGACCTCCCAAGCTCAGGAGATCAACGAGAGTGGCAAATGCCGCCAAGTGATTGTAATATTGTAATTTGCATCGTCTTTCTATGCCACAATTGCTGCAGAATCTAATTTAGTGTAAATGTGTCCGAAATGTTTGTAAAGTACGTTTGAATAAAGTAATGGCATAAAATATTTCGCATAATTAAAAATAGAAATTAAATTTCGATAACTAAAAATAAAAACACAGATATTCAGAATCCAATGACCCAACTCAAATTTCTGACCAACAGAACTTTCTCTCCACGGCATACTGTAGTAAGCGAGGAAAGAGAAAATTTTCAGTACGAATCTTTCTGTCCTTTGCTCACGTCATCTTACTAGTTCTTCCTTCTTTCCACATTTCAATCGATACACATTATCTTTCGGCAACGATTAAACCAAATTTCTCACAAAACTGAAGAAATATCATTCCATCGCTATAATTACGCTCATTCGATACGCAGCTCCTCTTTTTTCGCCTCGCTCTCTCGTCCCAATCAATGCGGCGTCATGCCCTTTTCACGTGCAATTTTCGTGTCCATTTTCCTCAACGTTTTCCGCGATCAATAGCGTATCTTTTTATTACGATTCCACCTAATTCCAGTTAATGGCCGACCAGGGAAACGTGGTAGACGGCGACCAGCCTGCAGCCGCCGTCGGCGAGCCACGCGCGATGCCGGACGACGTCGAAGAGTTTCGAGCTTATTTCAACGGGTTGAGGCATCTCGGCGGCCTGATGCGAGACCGCGTCGTCGTCCCTCCCTGGGACGACGACGAAGACGACCGTCGACGACAACGACGGGAGTGGATGAACGGCAATGAGGAAGCCGGCCACATTGCGCGAGATATCAACATACATCCTCGCGATGTTGTCTACCACTACCCTCCTCGTCGGCCCCTTCGCAGGCGGGCCGGCGACCCGGCACCGCCGCGGGATCCTCTCGACGAGCTCGCGGCACAGGAGGCCCACCATATGGCCCTCGATCCTCTCGAAGAACCCGATGGTATTGAAATGGACGAGCCGGACGACGCACCTGCTGTCAACCAAGCGGCACCGGCTGTTCAACCGGCTCAACCGGACGCGCTCGCCGCCTTCCTCGGGGCGCAGCATCGCCGCCGGCTTGAGGATGAGTTGCGAGCCGCCCGCCTCGAGCACACCGAGGCGAGGCGGCGCGCCGAACGCGCGGACGCGCGCGAGGTTGCACTCGTGGGCCAGTTGGCTGGCATACGAGAGCAAGAGAGGCTGCGCCTGAGGGAGCTGGGCGCGGGCGAGAGGCTCGAGGCGCTGGAGCGAGCACGACAGCAGGCCGATGACGCCGATGAGCAGATGATTCTGCGCTTGCAGCAGCAACAACTGGTCCAGTTGGCGCTTGAGGTAAGCAACTGGGAAATATTGTCGATAACCACCCAAGTAGTGATCAACATGACGTCGCAACCGCCTCCACATTGGTTTCCAAACACAATTTGTGCCCCTAATAATTTGGTGATGGGACGTTTAGAAACTTGCGTTTAGGAACCCGAACAAAAAAGTCTCAAAATATTTTGAAACGTACCCTTAACATAGCTAAGTAATTTTTTTAACGAAAAACCAAATAATTTGTGTGCTTGAGAGGGGCGAGGCTCCGCCGAACTTTGGCGAAGACGAGGAAAGACAAGCTCGCGTCGACAACGATGTGATGGCGATGCGTGTAGCCCTCGCGCGGGAGCGACAGGCGCGAGCGCGCGCCGAGGTAGCGAGGGAGGCCTTGGAGGCCAGGCTGGCGAGGCAGCAACTGGATGCTGCGGCGGCGGGCCCTCAGCCTCTGCCCCGTATTGGCGGGCCACGCGGGCGTCCTCCTCCTCGACAGGCAAACCAGGTAGTCAACCCCCGAATGATCCACTATCAACAAAACATGTATCAACAATATCTCGCACAACACGGTGTGCCACCTGCAGTACAGGCCAGGATAATACATCTGCTAGTCAATAAATATGAGTCAACCAAACAAAACCAACACATCCCAATACAATACATATCAGGGAAACCAACAACGAGCTATCGTACGAGGCAATCCGGCTGCTGCAGCAAGACGCGTTGCGTATGTCGACCAAATGCTTGCTGTGATGGGCGGAGATGGTGCAGCAGCCCCACAGGTAATCGCTTTAGCGGTAAAGAGGCTTAAACAACCTGAGCAATATCAGGCAATTCAACAACGAGCAATCGTACGAGGTAATCCGGCTGCTGCGGTTGCGCGCGTTGAACCGCTTGTTAACGTAGTTATGGGCGACGCTCCACCAGCTCCACAGGTCGGTACAGCATCCCCAGATAATTTTTCCGCGAATTCATTCGGTTCATCCTAATAGTTTCATTCCAAACTCTGTGAAGCGTTCACCGTGTGCTTGACCAATAAACCGATCAACATCAGGCAAATCCACAACCGGCCATCCAGCGCCCTAACCCGGCTGCCGCAGTAGCGCGCGTTGGCCCGCTACCCAACGAAGTGGTTGCTTTGCTGGGTCCAGCAGTTGAACCCTTGCAGGTGAGCCGTAGCTCAATGGCAGAAACTATTCAAAAGCGCAGAATAAAAACTCGGCATCTAATACATGATTAATTCTCAGGGACCGCGCGAACTGGAGGGATTTGACCGGAACAGAGCACCGCGAGAGGTCGCACAAGTCAGGGTGAGACACGCATTCATTTTTCTTTCTCAGATCCCAGGGATTTTTAGCTCCCCTATACTAAACGTGTCGAATAAAGTCTTGATTACCACTTCCTTCCAATTACCCATCCTCAGGGACCACGGGAATTGGAGGCGTTCGAGCTCGGCAGGGCGAGGCGAGACAGGGCACAGGTCTGTTGCGCATATTTGTGTTATTTATGTGTAACTCCCAGTGCATTGTCCAGTGCATAACTATCTAGGGCTGACGGCGAGTGACCAGTTAGCACGTTGTCCTACATGCAAAGTGTAGGGCAGCGTGTAACCATGATCCCCTATTCATGGTTCGAAATATCACTCGCCGGCAGCGTGAACACGCATGGTCCAGTGGGTGTTCTGTGGTGAGCGCGATGCTTTTGCAGGAGCTGCAGCAACACGAAGCCAGACTGCGGGAATTCCGAGCACTCGCGGCCGCGCGCGCAGACAGAGTTGCAGCCGCTGCTGTTGAGGTGAGAAAGGCAATCTCGTAAAACGAGCAAAAGATATCTTTCATTAACCTACATTGCCATTCAGGAGCCCGAGGCGGAGGCGGAGGCGGTCGTAGGTGCTGCCCTACACATAGTCAATCAGGCGGTAGCAGCCGCCGACCACGATGGATACGCCGCTCCTCGACCGCGTGCGGCTCAGCTGCAGCAAGCAGTTGCTCATCGAGGCGTGGCCGCCATCGACCCAGCGCAATTGGACGCACGGGCGAGGTTAATGGCACAGCATGCGCTGGCGAGGCAGCAACTCGCGCGAATGCAGGTGAGTGCAGATACAACTGGAAATATTAATAAACAGTTTTAGTCTGTAATGCCACCACCTCTTCTCAGGAAGGCCTGGCTCGTCCCCCCGTTCAGCGCCCTCTACGCCCGCTGATGGCCGTCCCGCGCCCTCAGAACCAGTTGGAGTTCGACCTCATGGGCGACTTGCGGGCGCAGATGCGCCTAGTGGAGGAAGTGGGGGATATTTGCATTCGACCTCAGCCATCGGCTGGGCCCTTTGATCGGGTGGTAACTCCAATTACATTTCAGCAAGCGCAGGCGCGTGCCGAGACAGCGACCGCGGCGCAGCGCGCCGCGTGGAACAAGGAGCGGGAGGACAACGATCTGCCGTGAGAAACTAGAATTGGTTGTGCTTCCGAACCCATTGAGAAGCCTCACTATTCAGTGCCAACCGCGCGCTGCGCTACTTGCGTCACTGCGGGGTCTGCTTCAAGGAGAACCCGGTCCGTCGGGCGGTCATGATCGCCTGCGGGCACTGCTGCCTATGCATGCCGTGTGCCGAGGTGGGTCTTCAGCTCATGACTTATGTCTGATACACCAATGAAAACGCACAACTTTCTTCAGGAGATGTCGGGCGGCAGGCGTGGCGCCCGAATCGACTGCCTAGTCTGCCGTACCCGTTCCGCTTTCGTGCGTCTCTACGAGGACCTAGAGGACGAGATGCGACCCCCGGGACAGGGAGAACCGCCCGCAGAGTGCGCGCCCGAGGACAAGGAGGGGGGCAAGCGCAAGGCCGACGAAGAAGATGACGATGAGGGCGAAGCGGGACAGGGCCCTAGTTGCTCCAAGCGAGCAACCGCGCAGCCCGCAGTTGTGCAGTGATTGTATTATATTCATTCATCGCAGTAATTGTATTAATTTCATTCCACCATGTCCCTCTGATAGAGCTAATAAGGTAGACTAATCACAGACTTTAACTACACAACTTGTACAAGTTACCGGACTTCACAATTCCCGATTTTTCACATTCTCCCCAATGTATTTTGCTGTCTACTTTTACCCTTATGCATCGAATAAATCGCTTCTTCTACTCTTGTCTTCGCAATTATAATAATTTCACTGAAGTCAGAGACACAATAGTCATGGCTTTCGCACACATCCCATTTGTCTCTATCTCTCGCGTCTCTCACGCGCACAATTATCAGGCTCATCTCTAGCCCTGACAACGGCCGTTGTCATGGGGAACTGACTTTACCATGATACAACTGTTAGCAGGCAGACTACAGTCGTTCTTCTTCACACATTTCCCAGCGTCACTCACATTTGTATTACACTTTCAAACGTCAATTCCAACTTTAGAGATGGCTTCACCTCCACATATCCCTGACTCCGTAGAAGACAAGCGTCGTGAAGCCGAGGCGGGCGCGAACGAGGCCCATTTGGTGCTCAATCGCGCGTGGGTGGCCAACGACGCCGAGCTCAGGTCGGTCTTTCCTCAGATTCAGATACAAGGGCAGAGAATACGCATTCCACCATGTCCCACTGATAGAGCTAATATTGATCACATACTTTAACTACACAACTTGCACATGTTTCTGGACTTCTAAATTCCCGATTTTCACATTCTTCCATACGTTGAGAGTCTCGCACGCAGGCACCTCTACTCGGTCGGCAACGTGCGGTACGCGCGACGCGCCGAGCTCGAGTACGAGAACGCGCGCATTCGCGGCCTGCAGTTCCATCTGGACCGGCGTCTCGCCCGCATCCAAGCGGAGAACGAGGCGCTAGAGGCGCGCCAGAAAGAGGCAAGCTCAGTTCCCCTTAGTTGTCAATTTGTTTTCCACTAGAGACCTCAATTTAATTGATCAAAACGATATTTAAATGACTATTCGAATGGCTCAATCGAATATCCTTTGTTTTTCGAATAGTCCCTCTCTCCCTCATTCTCACATTCGAATGACCCAGGGTACTTCAGGGTACAAAATTTCCACATTCTCAGATCCGTTTCATGGCTATGTTTCATTTTTATCCAGTCTGAACCGGGCGACGAAGGGAAAGATAAGTCAGAGGCAAGGATTCCTCTCTTGGAAGATCCAGTGGGCATCGAGAACGCTCTTGCGGAAGCTGCACGACTTCGGGATGCCGAAGATGCGAGGCAGGCTCGGCTTGTCGCAGAGGCAGCGGAGAACGACGAACCGTTAGTAATGTTCATCTCGCTATAGTTAATTACTAGCAAACAGCCTCGTACCACCCAAGCGAAAACAGTCCCAACGGTACCCAACTTTCCTCGTTAACCGAGCACAGCTTAACACCCCCGCTTGTAAGATCAAAGATCAAACCACTTTCAGCGAGGCCCTCACCCTGCGCTACTCGCGCTTCTGTCCCGTCTGTCACAGTGACAATCCGCGACGGCGCGCCGTGCTCGTCAACTGCGGCCACTTCGTGTGCTCGCCGTGCGCCGAGGTATGATTTTATCCCTACTACATTTCACTCATACACCGCAGACGCGTCATACCCATAGCTACAACTTCTTTACAGAGGCTCGCTACCCTCACTGGTGGTCATCTCACGTGCCCTCTGTGCCAGAGAACCAGTGGCTACGTGCACACTTTCGAGCAGCTAGAGGAGACACCGGATGTGCGTCAGGAAAATACCAAGCGGGGTCACGACGACTCAAACGATGAGGAGACTACAGCATCGAAGAAACCGAGGAATGAAGAAGAAACAGTCGAGACTAGGGAAGGATCCAGCTCAAACGACTCTGTGATCGTACTCAGCGATGATAAATAAACGAGAATCCACTATCCAGACAATCAGATTCATAGATCGCGAAGCTCAAATCCTATACCTCATTGAAGCAACGTCCAAGCACAGAATCAATCAATACTGTTAGAACAAAACTTCTCTACCATTGAAACTACTTCATCACATCCCAATTCACAAACCACACGCAGCCCAAAAGTTGCTGCCGCAGCACACCCAAGTCCATTCCCATCCAATCGCCTTCCCACCCATTCCAGTCCACTCAATTTTCAAGTCCGCGTTCAACGCGTCGACTTCACCTTTCCACTCAATTTCAGGGCGGATTCACGCTTCACACTCATTACTCTTAGCTAGAACTAACCTCCGCCAGGCTGCAATCGTTTGCAAAACGCCATTTCAGGGCGAATTCACGCTTCACACTCATTACTCATAGTCTCTGACTAACCTCCGCCAGGCTCCACCGCTTGCCGACGTACTCCGGGAAGGCGGCGGCTGCAGCGGCGAGCTGGAGAGCCGGCTGTCCGCCCTGAATTACAATGATCATTTTGAAAACGCTTTGGAAATTCACAGAACAATATTGTTTTTTTTTTCACTCACTGAACCGTCCAGAATCGTTGTTCAGTCTCATCTCAAGCATAAGCGGACCTAGTGAAGCTCTAATTGGATAGTACTTTACCATCAGGACAAAGAAAACAGTGAAAATAACCAGAAAGCCTCTGGCATCAATTTGTAATTACTAATACATTCAATTTTAATTAATTAATTAATTAATTAATCCCGAACCAACCTTGGACCAGCGGTGCGCCGCGAGGAAGCGGTAGAAGGCCGCCTGAAAATGTAAAAATAAATATAATCAAATTTTGTTTTGTTTTAACACTGATAGTCTGCATGTCATTACTCTTTCAATCATTTTCGAGCATTAGTCAATCTAGTGAAGCTGACATTGAAACATTGAAATGAAGATGATCAAATTTTTCAAGAAATTCACAACAGTAACAGCCCGGAAGCGTTTTTAACTGCATTTCCATATCAAGACAAGAACAACAACACTACATCACTCACCTTCCGATGCATCCTCGCCTTCCCAAAAGACGCAGCTGCACACCAGAGTGCGACGCCTACCGCGTTGTCGTTCTCCTGTAATCATCATTCTCAACTTAATTAATATAATTAATTAAAATATTTAAACCATTATCGCGCGTTCACCACTTTCACCACTATCAATCTACTACCAGCCCCGTTCATCTCTCGTTTCCGAGAACGCCTATAGCAAACACGGCAAACGGTGATCTAATAGTCGGAACTAAATGTGGCCTAATACAAGCATAAGGAACATAACTTTTAGTTGCCCAAAATTGGCTAGGGATGACGCAATCATTCACAATGGTCGTCAACCTTCTCGGGCTAGTCTTTCCCTGCCCCTGCACCCTCTCCTCTCCTCGTCCGCTATCTCCCCTACTATTCCAGTTTCGCGAGATCCATAACTCACAATGGTCGTCAGCCTGACTAGCTGCGCCGCCGCTTGCGTGTGTGCCATGCCATAGCCTTTCCTCACTCGCTATCTCTCCTACCCAGCGTTCTTTAGGTTTTACAATCCCCTCTAAATCACTCACAATGGTGGTCAGCCGCACGAGCTGCGCTGCAGCCTGTGTGTGCTGCTCTCAGGCTAGCCTTTCCTCACCCCTTCACCCTCTCCTCTCCTCGTCCGCTATCTCCCCTACTATTCCAGTTTCACGAGATCCATAACTCACAATGGTCGTCAGTCACATTAGCGTGTGTGTGCCGCTCTTACAGTCAGGCTAACCTTTACTCACTCTTCCCCTTCCCAATCCAATACAGCTTCATCAGATCCATAACTCACAATGGTCGTCAGCCTGACGAGCTGCGCCGCAGCCTGTGTGTGCTGCTCGAGATGGGCGTGGATTCGGGCTGCGGCCAGGCCCGCGCGTAGCAGAGACGGCCAGCGACTGGAATATGATTTTATTATATGAAATTCGCATATTAATTTACAACATGGTCGAAAATTTGGAACAGCTTGGGTGATTACGTTTTTTTTTTCAGAAATGAATGACAAGAATTGACTGTTGTCCAATTTCCAATCTGTAATTGATGACGATCTGTTGCACCAAACCAACAATAAAGACTAGCACAAGCTCCTCTAATCCTAAGAGCGACATTCTGACTCACTGAAATTTTGCTTGGTACTAGGGGAAAATCGAATTCCTCCAAAATATGTCGGCTGGTAGTACTCCTCGAGTGGTGCTCAGCACTAGCTGATTTAGTGTTTTGGTTCGCTCCCCGACGAATGGTGATGTATGTTTCAGTGAAACATAACCCAGCCGACTTTGCCATTTTGTGATCAATCAAAACGAGTGATAGCGCAAATAACGCGCACTATTACTGTGATCATACACGCCAACTTTCATCCAGATCGATTTCTTAGACGGAAAAATCGATATTTTGAAAATACAGTTGAAAATATCTCAAAAAATCGTCTGCTTTGGTACACTTTTTTATTTGCTCAAACTAAAGAGCAACCATTCATCTCGCTACTGTGTCAATATAAAATAAATTAAAAAATAAAGTTTGGAGAAATCCCCGAGAACGTCCCGCCAAGTTGAAATAAAATCAGTTCTTGATAAGCCAAACTACCGTACTTTCAACGGCGGCATGTGGAGAAATCAGGTCTAACCTTCGAGCGCCGGGTCGAGTTTTCAAAGTTAGTCGAGGGTAGACCTACAGTAACTTGTCGTGTTACAGTAACCCATACTACCGTAGTCAGGTTATCGCAAACTAACTTTTTTCTTAAATGATGAGTTTAAAATGTCTTCCATGGTCGAATGTGTCGACCGTAATCCAGCATGCTACAATAACCCGATATACCGTAATCCGATTATCGCGAACTGACTTTTCATTGAAAATGAGTTTTAAATAGTTCTATCATAAAACTCAGTTTGCGATAACCGGATTACGGTAACTTGGGTTACTGTAGCATGCTGGATCACGGTCGACACATTCGACCATGGAAGACATTTGTAGCTCATCATTTGGGAAAAAAGTTAGTTTGCGATAACCGGACTACGGTAACATGGGTTACTGTAACATGACAAGTTACTGTAGGTCCACCCTCGACAAACTTTAAAAAGTTGACCCGGCGCTCAAAGGTTAAACCTGATTTCTCCACATGCCGCCGTTGAAAGTACGGTAGTTTGGCTTATCAAGAACTGATTTTATTTCAACTTGGCGGGACGTTCTCGGGGATTTCTCCAAACTTTATTTTTTAATTTATTTTATATTGACACAGTAGCGAGAGGAATGGTTGCTCTTTAGTTTGAGCAAATAAAAAAATGGGACATTAGCAGACGATTTTCGAAAATATTTTCAATTTTATTTTTAAAATATCGAATCTTCCATTTCTTAGAAATCGATCAGGATGAAACTTGGCATGCATGATCACAGTAATAGTGCGCGTTATTTGCGGTAGCACTCGTTTTGATTGATTACAAAATGGCAAAGTCGGATGGGTTATGTTTCACTGAAACATACATCACCATTCGTCGGGGAGCGAACCAAAACACTAAATCAGCTAGTGCGGAGCACCACTCGAGGAGTACTACCAGCCGACATATTTTGGAGGAATTCGATTTTCCCCTAGTGCCAAGGATCCCAGCCAACTATTTTCACTGACTCAGATAGTCGCTCCTAAGAGCAACTTTCTGAGTCAGTGAAATTTTGCTTGGCACTAGGGAAAAATCGAAATCCCTCAAAATGCGTGGGCTGGTAGTACTCCTCGAGTGTAGTTCAGCACTAGCTGATTTAGTGTTCCGGTACGTTCCCCAACGAATGGTGAAATATGTTTCAGTGAAACATAACCCAGCCGACTTTGCCATTTCGTAACCAATCGAAACGAGTGATAGCGCAAATAACGCGCACTATTACTGTGATCGTGCATGCCAAGTTTCATCCCGATCGAATTTCAAAAAATCGATAAATCGATATTTTCAAAATAAAACAGGAAATATTTCAAAAAATCGTCTGCTAATGTCCCATTTTTTATATGCTCAATCTGGAGAGCAATCACTCCTCTCACTACTTTGTCAATATAAAAGAAATTAAAAATACGTTTTTGGAGAAAACCCAAAAAGTGTTCCAACATTTTGAAATAAAGTCAGTTCTCGATAAGCAAAAATGCCGTACCGCCGAGGGCGACTTCTAGATAAATCAAGTTTAACGTTTGAGCGCTGGGCCAATTTTTCAAAGTTAGTCGAGGGTGGACCTACAGTAACTTGTCATGTTACAGTAACCCATACTACCGTAATCAGGTTATTGCAAACTAACTTTTTTCTTAAACGATGAGTTTAAAATGTCTTCCATGGTCGAATGTGTCGACCGCAATCCAGCATACTACGATATCCCGAGATATCGTAATAAGATTATCGCGAACTGACTTTTTATTGAAAATGAGTTTTAAATAGTTCTATCATAAAACTCAGTTTGCGATATCCGGATTACGGTAACTTGGGTTAATGTAGCATGCTGGATTACGGTCGACACATTCGACCATGGAAGACATTTTAAACTCATCGTTTAAGAAAAAAGTTAGTTTGCAATAACCTGATTACGGTAGTATGGGTTACTGTAACATGACAAGTTACTGTAGGTCCACCCTCGACTAACTTTGAAAAATTGGCCCAGCGCTCAAACGTTAAACCTGATTTATCTAGAAGTCGCCCTCGGCGGTACGGCATTTTTGCTTATCGAGAACTGACTTTATTTCAAATTGTTGGAACACTTTTTGGGTTTTCTCCAAAAACGTATTTTTAATTTCTTTTATATTGACA
Organism: Pristionchus japonicus; assembly: GCA_900490845.1. Taxonomy (NCBI): domain Eukaryota; kingdom Metazoa; phylum Nematoda; class Chromadorea; order Rhabditida; family Neodiplogasteridae; genus Pristionchus; species Pristionchus japonicus. The sequence goes on from LS521840.1 coordinate 532,762, forward strand.
AAGTAGTGAGAGGAGTGATTGCTCTCCAGATTGAGCATATAAAAAATGGGACATTAGCAGACGATTTTTTGAAATATTTTCTGTTTTATTTTGAAAATATCGATTTATCGATTTTTTGAAATTCGATCGGGATGAAACTTGGCATGCACGATCACAGTAATAGTGCGCGTTATTTGCGCTATCACTCGTTTCGATTGGTTACGAAATGGCAAAGTCGGCTGGGTTATGTTTCACTGAAACATATTTCACCATTCGTCGGGGAACGTACCGGAACACTAAATCAGCTAGAGCTGAACTACACTCGAGGAGTACTACCAGCCCACGCATTTTGAGGGATTTCGATTTTTCCCTAGTGCCAAGGGTCCCAGCCAAAAATTTTCACTGACTCAGATAGTTGCTCCTAATACCTTTAACCCAACAGCAAGAATTTTAATTTAAACCAGAATTTAAAAATAAAACGGCGAAGCGCACAATTTGATCCTTTGCATATTCAGTTTCACCACTACTACAAACAAGAAGGTTCACTAGAAGGGCAATTCGACCACAATATTCGCTTGAAACTCATCAAAAGAACTATTGCTCCGTTCTGCTGCAGAAATTACATCAGACATTGTCCATAGCTGCTTCATTAAGAAAATCAAACTAATCAGCTTAATTAACACACGCCCCGTTCTGCAGCAGTCCTCCCAGCGCGTTCTCCACGTAGTCTAACGGACATACACTCGATTTTCACACTTATTGCATCACTAATTTCCCCTAGGGACTCTAACCACTAAGTATGAACCCCTGGGGACGATTTTGAGCTACTGTGCTACTTGCCCTCCGAATCCCAACTTTCCGCGTTTCAAATAATACACTAATTAACTCACGCCCCGTTCTGCAGCAGTCCTCCCAGCGCATTCTCCACGTAGTCACATCTGAACTGGGCGGCGGTCAGCTGCGGGTGGGCCAGGTGCAGCGAGTACGCCGACATTTCCTGATAATTAGGGCGATTATGTAATCAATTAATGAAAAATACAATTCAAAATAAAATCACAAGGCACATTCGTAGTTCAAGTTCTTTACAAGCTCGGTTAGTGTAAGGCCATACCGCTTGATTTCAGGAAAAATGGAAAAATTGGAAAGATTAATTGGAAAGATGTGTCCCTCCCCCGCAACTACTCATGTTTCAGGCGATCCATAAGTATGAATGAAGCCCTCTTTTTCAGTCATTCCTCGTCATCTCAAGCAGAACAACAAAATCGAATACTATTCAAGGCCAGGACATGGTGAAGCCACGCGTTGTCCGCCGCGAACATTTCACCTCTGCCACTCACTACCAGCTAATCAACTTCAAACACTCAACTTCCGCGCATCGAGCTCACTACAAGAACCACAGGTATTTTCAAATACAATTCGTTGAACCCTTTCACTGCATAGGAACAACTTCATGACATTTCTTTCAATCAACTAACCAGTGCAGAACATGGTGCAGCCAGGCATACCACCTAACTGTCCTTTAGCTCCTATCACATACGTGCTCTCCCGAATTTCTGTAAATTAGCTAATATCCACTCACCAGCGCCAGTGCATGGTGCAGCCACGCGTTGTCCGCCGCGAACTCCTTCTTCACCGCCTGGTACTGCGCGTGCGCGAACGCGTTCAGACCTGCAGATGTGTTTATCTTTATTAATTCAAATCTAATAATTATTATAATGGACATTGTTCGTTGGAACGCGTTCAGGACTGTACTCATTGCATCCCGACATCTTCTCACACTGAAAACACTACTCCCATGACGCTATCAAACACTTGAGCGACTTCACATCACCTGGCTGTCAAACCCTAATATTATTTTCATCTCACGGGTGGTTGGCTATCATTGAAAAAAATTGTTCCCAACAAACTATCAACCACAAACAATACTTCTCTCACCGGGGCGCCTAACACGAACAATAATTATATTATTTTCATCTCGGACCTGATGATCTATTGAGAACGCTGTTCTCTACAACCTATCAATCACTGACGCTACCTCGAATCGCCGGTGCGTCAAGCCATTGAAAATTTCCTTTTCAAAAAGAAATCCAAGATCCATTGTCATCACCATCCTCTCCAATTATTCAGACAATCAAGCAACCTCAGATTACCGAGCGCCAATTCCTCATATTATTTTTCTAAAGGCTTATGAACGCGGCGTGCATTGCACCGACCTTCCTCTTCTATTCAAAAACTATCCAAACATCCTAGTTTCTCCCGGCAATCAATTGGCAGGTGTATTCTACTCTAATTCGCTTTCAAAGTTAGTTTTCATGTAAGAGCGACTTTCTGAGTCAGTGGAACTAGTTGGCTGGGACCCTTGGCACTAGGCGAAAAATCGAATTCCTTCTAAATGCGTCGGCTGGTAGTACTCCTCGAGTGTAGTTCAGCACTAGCTGATTTAGTGTTCTGGTTCGCTCTCCGACGAATGGTGATGTATGTTTCAGTTAAACGTAACCCAGCCGACTTTTCGATTCTTCGAGAAAATCAAAATACGCCGTAGCGCAAATAACGCGCACTATTACTGTGATCACGCATGCCAATTTTCATGTCGATTGATTACCTACTCATGGAGAAAATTCAAAAAATCGATATTTTTTTGAAAACCATGACTGTATCTCGTTTTTTTGTCCTCCAAAACAACACTTTTTATTTCATCAAAATAAAGAGCATCCATTAGGCTAACTCCAGTGTAAATATGAAAGAAATGAAAAAATACCGGCTTGCGATATTTAGGAAACCATTCGGCCAAGTTGAAATAAATCAGTTCTTGATAGGCCAAATACCGTAATCGAAAATCCCCAAAATCGCATCCAATGGTCAAAATAACTCCAGTCCAGCTTATCAGTGATATTGTTGATGCCGCGTATTCAAGAATGAGAATCTCAGTCGTTGCGCAGCAATTCTAGTGATTTTGGATACGGTATCAGACTTATCAAGAACTGATTTATTTCAACTTGGCCAAATGGTTTCGTAAATATCGCAAGCCGGTATTTTTTAATTTCTTTCATATTTACACTGGAGCTAGCCTAATGGATGCTCTTTATTTTGATGAAATAAAAAGTGTTGTTTTGGAGGACAAAAAAGCGAGATACAGTCATGGTTTTCAAAAAATTATCGAATTTTCCATTTTTCTCAATGAGTAGGCAATCAATCGGCCTAAAAATTGGCATGCATCATCATAGTAATAGTGCGCGTTATTTGCGCTACGGCGCATTTTGATTTTCTCGAAGAATCGAAAAGTCGACTGGGTTATGTTTCACTGAAACATACATCACCATTCGTCGGAGAGCGAACCAGAACACTAAATCAGCTACTGCTGAACTACACTCGAGGAGTACTATCAGCCGGCACATTTTGGAGGAATTCGATTTTTCCCTAGTGCCAAGCATAGTTTCATTTTCTCAGAAAGTCTCTCGTAAGACTTCAGCTAACAGTCCCTCCCCTCCTTTCCTCGCTCACCAAAGAGGAAGGCCAGATCCGCGAGTCGGCGCATCTGCATCTGTGGCGCCTCGGGAGAGTAGCTACAAATATGTTAATTAGCTTTTAATTATTAAAATAGACGTTCAAGCTTCACATTTATCATTGTTTCTCAGTACCAGATCTTGAAATAGTACAATTACACATCGGTGTCCTCGACGCAAACTGACGAATTGCTAGAACAACTTTACCGTTTCATAGTTGCAATATTGCCCGTACTCCGCAACGGTTCCGATTTCTTTTCGCCACCTTGTACCAACACATTCGAACAATTCAACACAGCCTGCCCCGCTCCATCATCGCTTCATACCTTCTACATTATACTCACAGTGAGTCAGGCTATAATATTCGCTTGACTCTTGTCTAAACTATCTAAAAAAAAAGGCGCTCATCATCATTACCAATCACTAATCACTCTCCATCATCGCCCCCTACTCACCTCACACTCGTTCCTCCCCTTCCGCGCGCTCCGTTCTTCTCTCCTCCTGATCCTCCCGACGCTAGCTACATCCCCGTCCCACCCTCTCTACATCCTCCCTACTCTTCACCACTTTCAGTGTTATTCTAGCCTCTACTTGTCACTAACCATTTTCGCTCTGACAATATCTTTCAGTTGCTTGTTTGTTTCACACCATCTACAATGTGCAAACAAGAAAGATATTCCAATAGTCCAAGAAGAATAGTTTCAATCCCTCACCTCACACTCGCTCCTCCTCCTCCGCCCGCTCCATTCTTCTCTCCTCCGGATCCTCCCGACGCTTCACTCTCTAGCTACATTTCCGTCTGACCCTCTCTACATCCTCCCCACTCATCGCTCTTCCCAATTTTATTCCGTTATCTACTGCAAGCCACACCAATTTCACTACTACTCCGTCTACTAACAAAGAGATTTACCTGCACAAACCCTCGGTGGAACAAATAATCAAATGCCTCCAGGTGGATTTGTTCAATCCCTCACCTCACACTCGCTCCTCCTCCTCCGCCCGCTCCGTTCTTCTCTCCTCCGGATCCTCCCGACGCTTCACTCTCTAGCTACATGCCCGTCTCAACCTCTCTACATCCTCCCCGCTCATCGCTCTCCCCAATTTGAATTCGTTTTTCGATTAAAAACCCACACCTACTCCGGTTACTAACAGTAAGATTTGCCGTCACATACCCCCCCAGAGACAAATATTTCCGGGTGGATTTCTCCAATCCCTCACCTCACACTCGCTCCTCCCCCTCCGCCCGCTCCATTCTTCTCTCCTCCGGATCCTCCCGACGCTCCTCCACCCGGGCTCCCGCCGCCGAACCACTTCTTCATTCCTAAATTTTTTTTTTCAATTGATTCGCCACTCCCTCATTCATAATAAAATGCAAATAAAGAACCTATGAAAATGCTGTAAAGTAACAACCACTCCGAGATGTTTCATGTTTCAAAATTCTCATGAATATCCAACTGACCACGGGTTTGTAATGGGTGAGACGGTCCAAGGCTAAAAAATCAAACAATCCTACAGTGCCAGGCAGCTACGATTATACCTGTTGTATAGTAATTAGGTAATATTAATATACACAAATATTTAATAGCTAATCATGAGTGTGACCAACCGCACTCATATTACTGTAATTCTCCATAGTGTAATTTCTCTCACCCCGATTGTCACGTTACGGTAGTAAATACGCGCGGTGCATTTCCCGTTGCCTATTTTCGTCAGTTATCTAGTTAGTTCTCGTCTCGCGACGTCGTCTGTTATTTCTCCCGTCTAAGAAGATAAAGTAGTTCCATCACTACTCGCCGTCCCTCCACTACCACGCCACAGCAAGCTGTAAAAAAGCTCACACGAGGATACACA
>LS521840.1:559675-581419 GCA_900490845.1 Pristionchus japonicus
CCCCCCCCCCCCCCCCCCGATCACAGTCATCGCCAACCATACCCCATTCGATTCAAACCCGAGGCTGTTCCAATCTGAACCCCAAACACTAAGGACTTGCATTCTACACACCTATCCCTTGTTTACAGTTTACCTCCTAAACATTCAACAAATCAGGAGAACGAAGAAGAGTTCCACCAGATCAAGATACATAGTGTGAGCACTCGTGACCACGACTGTGAATGACCACGACTGACATTCACAGTCGTGGTCACGAACGGCTACATCAATCTACACACCGATCTAGTTGCTGGAAACAGTTTAGTACCAAAACACCTATCAACAAATCAGGTCGAGCGAAGGCGTTTTCGAAATAGTAAGACGACTCACTCTGACATTGACCGTAGTGGTCGCGAAGGGCGCCAGCAGCTGGCTGATCGAGACGAATCCCTTAATTATCGTTATTAATAAATTTGAAATAATGTATTTGGCACTCCTAGTCAGAACGGCTCGTTAAAATCATGCCAGACTAGCGAGAGGCGATTGAACTAGGGGAGATCACTAACAGCGTCTGATCCAGAAGATCAAATCACTCCTTCCTTCCTATTCAAACGACTGAACTTTCAGGTAAAAGCAATCAACGCCGATAATGGTACGATATAAAGCTGAACTAGCGTAGATCATCCAGAACAAATCGAGAAACTTCCAGCTCACCTTCGATGCGACGATCTCATCGGCGCCGCGCGACGCAAGCAGCGCGCAGCAGGGCGTTGCGCCCTGAATCGGCGCCCATCCGGCGCCCGCCATACTTGTCGCGGCTGAAACGGCGACGATCTTGGCCGACAATCAAACGTAAACATGACAAATCATCATCAAACACACTCAACGCTACCGTTTAGCGACCGGATTCACAGCGAAACAACGATATTTGACGATAATGAACACGCAGTGAACCGCTCGCGAGCGCTCAGAAGGAGTAGAGTGACAGGAGATGAGAATTAGGGCGATAGAACACGTTGGAAAGTGAACAAAGCAACAGAGATTAGGGAAATCGAGCTAGAACTGAGCAGAAAACGATGGGAAACGGCGGGACTGTGAACAAACAGGTGCGCTGTACACGTGTGGATGATTTTGGAAGCAAACTAGAGAAAATTATGCTGAAATGGTGATGATAAAAGTGAAAATGTCGCGCAAACTTGGAAGAGATCGCAAACTGGTGGCAGTCGAATTTCGCAGCACGGGTGCTAAAATTAGGAATACTTCAGGAAGAAACTCTTACTCCCGGACCAATTTATTATTTTTCTAAACAAAATACATGTATGAATTTTTAAATATCATTTAAAATCGAACATAATACACGCAGAAGGTCGTACACATCTCATTTGATATGATTCATAAAAATGAATCTTGCTTTCTCATGGATTGCGAATAATAGTATTACTGTAGACATCCCTCGATTCACATGGACAAACACCGACTTAGATACTCTTTTTTTCGAGACTACTTTTTTCTAATTCAATAGCCTGTCAATCATGCGTGAAGTAACTCAACTCTTCAGCGTTTCAGAGAAATGAAACTGAGTTAATCTAATTAGGCAGTTGTACTTTCTTCATGCTAACGTGGCCTACCGTAGACACACATACGAGCTACTACAAAGTCTACTGTAGTGATACTGCAGAAGCATGCGCAGCTCCATTCAAATCGTCTAGTCCATAATTTCTGGAATTCCCGAAGGCAGCTTGCTCAGTCAGCTCATGATCCTACAAGATGGCTACGGTAACCTTTCAGTTACGGTAGATCCCTGAACCACTAAGGTTACTTCCTTCTTCCAATCAACCCACCTCTCACGTCACTGCCACTCCCGTTAGTGTAATCGGGCCTAATTCCCTTTTCTTCCATGTTTTGATCACTAACTGTCTATGCCGTCCCTCTCTCATGTTATGGTATGTTGTCCCTCATTACGAGGATTCGTGATTTGGCGATTTTCTCCTTCCTCATTCCGTTCACTATTTCAATTCAAATGAAATCTGGTTACTTTTCTTGAGCAACTTTGCGAATTTTCGAGTAGGCTTCACGACAATCATAGTGCTGCAGCATTTCTTCCCCTAGTAGAATATCTGCAACACCAATCAACAATGAATCGCAACGATTGCCCAATCCCGTCTCTTCCGCAATCCCGTTCCTCCAGCCAACGTGAGCAGGCAGTAAACGGCTGGTTGATACCCGATCTTGATCCTGGGTTGAAAGCTCAGTTCCCGATGCGCATTATCGAATACGCTATCGATTGGCTACCGTATTCTTCGAGATGCATCTCTCATGATCAGAAAAGGTAACAGTTCGGTGTTGATGCTCAGTTCTCGATCGCCTCCTACCGTATCTCCCTCGCATCTCTCGACATCTCGGAACGGGTCACTCTCCTGATCGCCTCTTCCGATACCGATCTCTCTCTTTCTCTTTCACCCCTCCCCTCCCTTTGCCTCTTGTGTATGCACACATTCCAATTAGGTCATTTCACTCTCTGAGAACATTAGAGGGAAGCGCTTGGCTCGGTGTGTTCGCGATACCTATAGTAGCCTATCTTACTCCTTCAGTAAGCGATTGTCTACCGTATCTCTGTTTCTCGTAATGAATTGCTTGCTGTTTCTGATGAGGCTTCATTCATGTGTGCTGTAGCCAGAAACAGTTTCATCCAGTAAATTCTTGTTGGAGTCTATCATAGATACTAATCATCTCGTATCTACCAGAACTTTGTTTGAACAGTGTGTGAAACTCAACTCATTCAAAATAACAATGAATTGAGATTGTCCTCAAGAAATATTATTTTGCTCGAAATGAGTTGAGTTTCGCGCATCCTTGAGAAGAAGTCTAGCAGGTGGTAGGCGATTAATAACGATTATACATTCCAAATAAACTCCAATAAAATCTACAGTTTTCCTGGACACTGCACTTCGTATCCTGTTGCCTCGTTGTTTCCTCCTAATTCGTCATTCCTCCTCTTTTTCCCACTGCCCTATCGAAGCGAACTGCATTCAGTTCCCGATTCATTTACGTTCTCAACTTTTCACAGAAACGTTAGCAAACCGAGAGAGTATCGTTTTGAAAAATACTGAACATGTTACTGCAGCACCAATGCATTCCTGGAAATTCGTGCGGAAACATCCATGGTTGAGGCACTACACTTCGTATCCTGTTGTTTCCTAATTCGCCATTCACAATTCCTCCCTGTGCCCATAAAATTCCTCCCTACTCCAACTCCCTTTCTAACTGCCCACGCGTAATCATTATGCCGCATTTATGGCGCTCTAATGTTCATTTCATTTGTTCTCCTGGCTCTCTTTTCTGCTACTTTTCCTTATTGGAGTTGCCAGAACATTGCTTTTGCGCTTTGCTGAGTTATGGCTATTAAATCGTTTTGCACGCTTCCACTTCCCCTCACTTTCAATATGATCACAGATCGTTCTTGCTTCAGTGCTTCCTCTTCATTTTTATTCGCAACATTGCTTGAACTTAGGCGTGTCAAAGTTCTTCCTCCAAGCAACAAATCAACTGTGCAGAAAAATGAATGAGAAGCGTTCCTTCTTTCTTACTCACGCTCCCTCCGCTCTCTAACCTTAAATAGAGAACATAAAGAATTATGCTTCATTCAATGCTCATTGAATCATCTTCTCCTACTGGAATGCATCTCCAGTGAATTTTTTTGTATACAGCTTTTGCAGTTCTCTCGATTTCGCAAATGAGTAGCCCATTGATATCGCAACCACCCTGCCCAACCAGTCTCGGAATTCCTCAGCTAATTTGCGAAATTCGCCTGCGCTCTCTCCATTTCCCATGCTATCTCGCTCATCTGATCGTCAGATCTGATTACCAGTGATGAGAGTCCACGCCTAATCACTAATCAGAGAGCGTACAAGGTGTCGAAATCAATTTACATCACCACTCTCTCACTTTCGCTTTGTCTCTCGCCATCTCTATTAGAGATCACGCAAAAGTGAGAGAGCACTTGTGTCTCATCTCTCGAGTCTCTACTAGGCGAGAGAGCACGCAAAAGTGAGAGAGTGCGGCGATATCAGATCTCTTTCGGTCATTTCCTCATTAGATATCATCATGATCCCCCGAGATCCCTCTTGTGTCCCGAGCTGTAAACATTCCCTAGATTTTGTCTCCTTCTATTCCTGGGTCCATCGATTTAGTGTTTTTTCGAGGTGAAAATAGTCCTTCGGAGCAAAATATTGTATTTTTCAACTGCGTGAACTAATTAGTGATAATTAATAAGGTATCTATTACGTAATTAGAAATGATTAGGCTGATTCTTATTAGATATCATCATGATCCCCCTCGATCTCTCTTGTCCCGAGCTGTAAACATACCCTGCGGAGATTTTGTCGCGCTGTGTTCCTGGACGTATTGATTTTATCCGCATTCTTCATAGAGCATTCTAATTTGTTGCTCATAGGACAGAGCGTTATTCGGGAGTTATCTGCCATAGAGATATCCATATTTTCGAAACAATGCGTGATCCCTGCGGAGATTTTGTCTCGATGTGTTCCTGGATCTATCGATTTCCTCATCTTGTTTGTTTCCAGGGGATTAGTGTGATGAGATTCTTGCTGATTAATAATTACTAATTAGTGAATACGCTCTTTTGATAATAATTTTTCAAATTTTTTTTCTTAATTTTTTTCCCCAGAATCGAAGAAGTTCCTATCAGTTGACGGCTGTAGGGAGGATTTGTTCCTGGATAGGCACGGATTATCGTTTCAACTCGCCATTTGCCGTTATGAAAATGCGTGTTTTCGTTGCATAGATTTTCGATCATCCGGTCATTAATCGACTGTTTTCTGCAACTCCCAATAGAAACGAACCCCGAGGATACCAATTTCCATGTTCCACGATGCATTCCAAAGTGATAATCCTCCTCGATTCCATGTTTTCGAAACACTGGAGATTTCCCCTCATCCGGTCATTAATCGCCTGTTTTCCGCATCATAGTTCCCTAGGCACATGTCTTTTTACCGCCGATTGATTATCAATCCCTCAATGTCCGAGTTTTAGAATCCATTCTGCCGAGCCACTGATAGATCACTGATAGATTTCCTTTTTATTTATCTCTTACTCAACCCTTCCTTGAACCAATAGTGAAATTTCTCTCAATGGATTGCCATTCCATGTATTCGAAACAATGCGCACTGGAGATTTCTCCTCATCCGGTCATTAATCGACTATTTTTTGCATCACAGTTCTCCCGCGTGTCTTTTTATTGCCGATAGACTATCACCTGCCAGTTCCCGGATCTGTTACCTGCACATGCGATCCTTTGCCGTACATGATGAAGATTAATCGACTACCGTAACCCTACCGTAACCTCCATTCCGCTCAGGACCCATCACTCCTCCGTCCCGGATGACTGATCTGCTCCTCCAGCGCCTTCCACTCCTTGAATTCCTAGCCCCCTTGCTCAATCATATCCTGTCGCGCTGCCTTATCGATTACCATTCGGCTACCGTAGCCTACCGTAACCTTTTCCACTCAGGACCGTCCTCCGTCCCTGCAGGACTTCCGGATGACTGATCTGCTCCTCCAGCGCCTTCCACTCCTCGAAGACCGCAAGCAGAACCTCGCCCGATTCTACGAACGAGTGCGTGTTTTTAATTAATTAAAATCAATTTAATTAAATAATTAACTAAATTTCAAGCTTGAAAATAATTAAGCAGTACTGTTTCTACAAAAGAGTGCTCTTTTCATTATTTTTATCGTCCCCGTGACCATCAGAAAACTGAAACAGTTCAGGAAATGAAAGAACTGTGAAGCATAGTTGAAAATTGAGATTTGAGTGTAGCTTTAGCTAAAAGCTTTTTATGTAAAATTGATTTCCGAGATTGCAGACAAACACTTAGCATACATTTTTTCTCTTTATTCAAATTTTGGAAGTTCTTATTGCTGTTAGATATGGACCAACGTTCTTGGAAATGTTCACTGATACGGACGACGTTTAACATAGATATGTCGAAATTCCCGTCATAACGTTCGTCCAGAAGTTCACTGATCCATGACCTTCTCCATTCGTTCTTTTCTACTATCGATTCCGAATAAGCAGTTGACTACTAGCAGTTGACTACTCAGTGGACTGACTACTTGACTACTAAGATGACTAGTTGTTGTTGCTTGCAATGAGCATCGTACTTGCAGTGAGGCCATAGAAATTCTAAGATAAACGACTGCTTCGTGGAACCTACATGTCATTCCCACCTTGATTTTTTCCACCCACTCGAAATGATCCTCTACCTACTATCACTCCTACCGTCCAACTCCCCCGACTCCAATCTCTTTGATCTACCACTATCACCACCTATCTCAAGAAGGGGTCAATTAGACTTGCTCTGCTCTCCCTGTGATCTCTCCATTTCCCGCACTCTCTCGCCGGCTGTGGCGAGCGAGAGATCATTGGAAATGGAGAGAGCCTAACCCCAGGGTACGATTACAGTCCGTAATGGACTGGAAACAGTTCTCTTTCCGTCTGGACTCTCTCACTTTTGCGTGCTCTCTCATCTCCACCATCACAGTCCATCTTTCCGCATCACTTGCACTGCAGTTATCTCTTTTTGCCTCTGCTCTCTCGTTTTCACGCCCTCTCTCGCTTCTCTGTTTTCTCTCTCCACTCTCCTCCATCTGCGCAGTCTCTCGGCTGCCTTGAGGGCAGGAAGTCTAAGACATTCTTTCTCGTCCGTCGGACAGTAGTGTAGAGTACTCTTCACTCTTCATTTTGTATCTCTTCCACACCGGTGAGAGAGAGAGTGTGGAATGAAGAGACGGCGACTCTCAATAGCGAAACGAGGTCTTGCTGACGAGATAAGATTGATAAGTAGATTTTTTTTTAGCTTTTTCGCCAAGGTATGTACCGATAATTGAGAGATCTTCTCCCCAATTCCTATCTTCCTCTTATGGAACATAATTGTCCAAAATCAATGATGACGAGCCATTTTCATACAAAGCGCATGATACAAAGCCAGTGTTCAAGTGGGAAAATAATTTTACCCTATCAACCGCCATCTCTCCCTCCTCGCCCCCCCCCCCAATCAATCCGTTTCAGCATCTCATTCTAATAGTTTGATTACAAGGGGAAAGAGTTTCAGCCATTGGAGTTGTTGACGTAGACGTAATTCACAATCTTCACTACGGCCGATATCATCAAAGTTCAAAAGGACCTCACCCCCCTCCCCGCACCACTGATCCTCCCTCGGATTGGCACAAAGCCCTGCCCTTGTGGCCAAACCAGCCCGCACTTGCCATTGTCTCTCCTCAAATCGCATGCTCTCTCGCTCTCTGCCTGTCTCTCGGTCTCCTCGATCTCCACAGTCTCTCGCGTGGACGGAGCTCTCCCCTCGGACATGCGCCATCGAGTCAGTGCATGCAAAGGCAGACTCCTCATTGATTATACACTCTTTCGTTCTCTCTCTCTATTCAAGTCAATGCGTTGGAAAGTACAAGACTCGGCTCCTGTCTCTCCTCAAATCACAAACACTCTCACTCCGTCTCGCGCAACTATGGGTCAGACAGTGTGAGATAGCATGCTGAAATGGGAGAGACAGCTCCGAGTCAATGCGCGCAGAGTACAAGACTCGAGGCAACTCCTGTTTCGAGGGCCAATCATTGAAAGAGAGAGGAGGAGAGAGGGAGAGGCGAGAGAGGCCACCCGTAATTTACGGGCATCCCTCACTCTTGCGCAATTTCCTGTACCGGACCTTCCTGTTTCTCCTGTCTCTAACCAGATCTCCTAGTTTCCTCATTCGGAACCGTGTAAATTATATCTTGGTGTCCTACCTTGAATAATTTAGGAATACTCACTCTTGCGCAATTTCCTGTACTGGACCTTCCTGTTTCTCCTGTCTCTAACCAGATCCCCTAGTTTCCTCATTCGGAACCGTGTAAATTGTCTTAGCGAGTTTCGTACCTTGAACGATTTAGGAATATTCACTTTTGCGCAACCTCCAGTAATGGTAGAATGGGAAAAAATTGTCCGTTATTCAAGGTGCATGACGTCATCTCTGCTAGGCTTGTACCAGACCTGCCTGTTTCTCCACTGTCTCATCCTGTCAGACCACACCCGTTCTAGTTTACAGGGTCCTTTTCCTGTCAATTTCTTTCTTGTTCCTGAACAGTTGCTGGATACTGCTTTTTTGATGACATTCGACAATCTTTTTTGTAATAGGATCCGTGTTGATGCGATGATCAGACCTTCTATCTTTTGAATGTAGATATTTTTTACACCTGACAGCTCAAATACATTGACTACTCCTTTTCACAATTTGTTTTATTCATCGCTGAAACATATTCGAAACTCTCATTTGCCTATGATGATATTTATTACCTAGCCATGACGCAATCGATCTTAGCGCACAAGCCGGACCTGTCCTAGGGCACTGTACTCTACCTGCCTTATCCCTTTCTTTCCCTCTTCCCACCTACTGCACTCTCCAATCCCCATGATCTCTTGCTTTCAGCATTCCTCATGGATAGGCGCAGTCTCTCTTATCCCCTATCCTCCCACTCTTTCTTCTCGCTCTTTGTTGCACTGTCCAGCCTGAAGTAAGCTCAGGAACTGCCCTTCTACTCGTTCATCCAACAAAGAGCTTTGCATTTCATGGGAACAGAGTCAGTATCTGGCCCAACTTCATCATTTACACCTTTTACATCTGGCAACAAATCTTCATCTATGAGATTTGTCCTGATTCGTAATCTAAAGTCAGATCCGGGACTTCCCCTTCTCTTCGTTATCCCGCTTCCAATTCCCATGGGAACAGAACCAGTATCAAATACGATCTGACGTCTCCGTTTCGACTCCTTTTCTACCAATATCAATGCCAGTTCATAGAAGTATTGGCGTTTGCTTGTGATTTCTGGTCACTGAACCGTTATCGCATGAAGGAAGAGCAGTTCCGGGAGTCTTTCTTATCCGCTTCCCTTCCCACGCCCGATCCTACCAGTTTGGAGGTGCTCGATCACTGATAAAAACGCGCATGTTCTTGTCTGCATCCTTCTTCCGGTTTGGCCGGGGGACCACCCAGCCATCAGTTTATGATCTCTAGCCAACATCTCTATAACTTGCCACTTTATTTTCGAAAGTAGTGCTGACATTTCAATAGAATTCACGCAGTTTTCATTGATGAAGGCTATGCAAAGTGTTCCCTTCCAGTTAGGCCGCGGACCATTCATCAGTTTGGATTCTAACATTGAAATTCTCCACACTCACTGATAAAAGCTAACAGAGCGTTCCCTTCCGGTTTGGACCACCCATCATTTCTCATCTGCCCTGACGAATTACCCTTGACAAGTTTCCCTCCCTGTAGCAGGTGCTGATTTGAGGCAATCATGATGCGTTACGATGATTGCGTAGTTATGACGTAAGGCATAACTGTTCAGCAGTGATTATGCATCCATGACCGGATCCATGACTTTCTCAAAGTTGCGATTCTATCCTTACTCACTCCGAGCTCTAGACAAGTTTCCCTCCCTGTAGCAGGCGCTGATTCGAGGCAATCAAAATGCGTTCTGATGATTACGTAGTTATGACGTAGGCCTACACGTTCACGCCGCAGCCAATGATTACGGAGGCGATCACAATCCCGCTTCATTTCTTTCGAATTTCCTTTGCGATTGAGCATGAGTTTCAGCTCGCGCTCATAACTTCGAATAATCAACTTAGATTGATTTCTTCATAGCTGCTCATTCTAAAAATAATACCCATAAACTGACCTGACAGTTGAGCATCGAATTATGCGTACCTAGTCCTGACGCAAATCTCGCCGGTCACTGTGTAGGATTGAAATTAGTGACTATCACTTCATGAATAGACAATTAGATCCTGCACCAGTTCACTGTTTCTTCTTGTCAAGAGACAGTTCGAAAGAAAAGGGAGAAAAGAGAGGACTACCCCTGTTACAAGTAATGGTGCAGTTAGTGACTCTCCTCTAGACCTTTCTCCCCTCTCTCTGAACGATCTCAAGCAACATCGCGTTTCGAATGCGTTTCAACTCGCACAGGTAACCTCAAATAATTAGGCAGATTCGATACTGCCGTTTTTCTATCCTTTCCGAAAAATATTTCAAAATGCTTATCTATACATGAGTTCCGCCTGTTGGTGGTGGGACTACCCTGTACATGTGCAGTGACTCTCCTCTAGACCTATCTCCCCTCTCTCTGAACAATTTACACTCTCAAGAAACATTTCAAAGACTCTGTTCTCTCTCTTTCTCCACTCTCTGTCGTGCCTTGCTACTGATGATGTGCATACAACTAAAAGGCACTAGGTCGGATGAGAACTTTCGGATGACCTACTGGATGAGAACCATGTGCATATTCCGTCTATTGCATACCATTTGTTCCCCGCCCTCATTAGGTTCTCGTCCAGTAGGTTATTATCCGAATGTTCTCATCCGACCTAGTGCCCAACTAAACTTGCCCATTGAATAGAAGCTGATCGTTATCTCCATTTGCCTCTCTACAACATCATCACTAGGGTTGTCAGAATGAAAATGACTCTCCTCATTTCACACACTCTCTCGCCAGCCTGATCGGTTAGAGAGCGTGGAAAATGAGGAGAGTCATTCTCAATTCTGACATCCCTAATCATCACCCATCATTGTAGGGTAATGAGTAACTTGATGATCATTCACTGCGTTCTGTGAGGTGGGAGCGAGAGAAAGAGAGCGCAGAGAAAACCGAGGGAAAAACAGAATTACACTATGAAACTGGCAACGTTCCAATGGTCAGATAGATCTCACCACGAAATTCGTTCTGGGCGAATCCGGAACGCAGTGATCTTTACCTAGTCCTGTTGCGAGACTAGGAACCGAAGTGTGCCTTGTATCCTAGGCCTGAATTATCATATCCAAACGCTGACTCATCCTCATATTACCCAATGCCACCCCTCACTCGTTCAACCCTACGCTTAGTGCCTGTCGCTTTTCTCTCCTGTCCCATCGCCCCTTCTGTCTCTACCTACTCTCCAAATTCTACCTTATCCCTAGCCTGTAAGACAGAAGAAGAGATCAGGGAGACCGAGGAGGGCATACTTTGCCTCCTCTCCTCAACTCTTCATTCCAAGGCCGCACCCTTTTCGCCACAGTTGCTATTTGAACCTGTAGTAAAACAATTGTGTCTGTTTTTCTCATTTGTTCCAATTTTCGCTGCTTCTGAATCTAAAAACCTACTTCATTAAATAGCACTCCTGATATGGTGCATGATAGCAACAGCTCTGCATAGGCAGATTGGCAATCTAATTTTTGGTCTGACTCCTCCTTTAACTGCCTTACAGATTGCAATCTAACTACCGCTTACTTCAT
Organism: Pristionchus japonicus; assembly: GCA_900490845.1. Classification (NCBI taxonomy): domain Eukaryota; kingdom Metazoa; phylum Nematoda; class Chromadorea; order Rhabditida; family Neodiplogasteridae; genus Pristionchus; species Pristionchus japonicus. The sequence goes on from LS521840.1 coordinate 570,994, forward strand.
TTTCTTCTGCGCTCCTCTTCATTCCTGAAAGTAGCCTTCGCATATGCCCATCATCCTCTTTCATAATCTACCAATCCCCTCTCCCTCTTTTCAACCTCCCTTTCCAAGGCCGACCTTTTGCCATAGGCTCTTCTTCTGTGCTATGCACGGTTCGGCGCCCGTGGGTCTGGTAAAGTTCCGAACCAAGGACACTTCGCTCGAGACTATCGGGTTCTTCTCTGAATTATCGACTAACTTACCTCATGCTAGCAGATCGTTCTTATCTACCCACCTTGGATATTTGAATAGCGAACGAAAGGATTCGGCGCCCGTGGGTCTGGGTCGATCGGTACTGTGCACATCCCAAGCACTTCTTTTCAACCCTTTGAGGGAACTCTCTGCTCCTGTCTCTCTGCTCCTGTTATTCAAAGACTTGAACTATCTGCTCCTGTTTTTCAAAGACTTGCTTCTTTTTTGCTGATTTGATATTTTTACAATGCGTTGGGTGCGACCACTATCCCTCGTCTCCTCATTCATTATCATAGGTCGCGTGAAACACATCTCACTCTTTTCATTGTTCAGCCAGATTTGCGCGATTTCCAATCCACACGTCATTATCATGCTCACTAGTCAATCAAGGGCTCCTCAAATGCAAGAGTCAAGACTCAAGAATGATCACCATTGGGCTAGTTATCTAGATGAGTAGGTTAAGAACCGAAAATTCTCTCGAATTGTGACCGATCACTCTTGCTGACACCTGAAAGAGAGGCCACTTCAGTAGTCAGGATGGATGGGAGGGGATGGCCTCCTTAGACCAAATAGAGGGACCCCTCCCGTTCTTGTCTTTCTTCAATAGACATGCTCTCTGGAATGACAGAGAAGCGAGAGACCACGTGACAGTGAGAGAGCCAGACCGAATAGGGGCCCACTCACTTTCTCTTCCCCTTCCCTTTCCGCCTTTACTTTCACCCCAATTGTTCTGAGATCGGTTCGGATGTGTGGGAACTGTCGGGAATGGACTGAATTTCACTATTTTCCATAAATATTGTTCAAAATATTGATGAAACCTGTCGGGCTAGTTTGTCTGAAAAGGCCAGAATATCCTCCGTTTTCATACTTTGTCTGTCCACTGATGAAGTCACATTTGCAGTTATCCTCCCAGTGTGCTGCACGGTACTACTAGTCCACGCTTCCTCACTCGCTATCATAGGCCGCGCGAAACAAACCTAATTCTGCTCACTTTGTGATTCAGTCCGCAGTTCTCGCACGCCTTCTCTGTAATCGTTGCGCCATGGGGCAGCTGCTCCATTTATTGCCGTGTGATCACGCAATCTCCTATTTGGCCTGCTAGTAGACCCTCTTCGTATTCCTCACTTTCGAATCTTAATCGATTCCTTATTGATTGACTAGATCGCCCTTGGTTCTCACTCATCTTCTCCTTCTTCTTCTGATAAAAACGGTCGGACTCTTCTTCTCCTTCTTGCTTGCGGACTGGCTGGTCAAAATAGAGCACGAACGGGGGTATTGCTCTGATGTCCGCTGGTCCCGCACTGCCCTTGGCTCATTCCTCTAGTCCTCCAATTCATCCTCTTTTTATTCTATTCTTGTCCGACCGTTTCCTCTTTTCTCCCCCCCCCCCCCTTCCCAATCATCATCATCATTTCGACTAACGACCACGATGTTTTGTCCAATCCACCATCTTTTTGCCAAGATGCAATCTTTTTGGCCAACTAGAAAGTAGAGAGAGGAGAGTATGGCGATTGATCTTGGATTATTTGTTTGTATTTTAGCAAGGATTCCCTTTACGAAACTCATTCTCTGAATTATGGGCGCATTGAAATTGATCGTCGCATCATTCAGTCTTTAGAATTTCAAAATTCCATAGACTCCTTACACTTCAGTCCATTCGAATTATTTACTGCACTGTTAACCGATCCCTCCCAGAGCGTTTGTGCGAGCAGTAGAGTCAGATATGTCATAGCATTCTATTTTTTAATTTACAATATTTGTTATTTTTTACCAAAAAATAACGGGCGCCCATTGTCACAAATCTGATCAGTCTATCCATATGCGTTGCATAAAACATATCCTTTTTTGTTGCAATTTCGAAACGAACTCCTTCCCTGTTCTCATCGAATCCTATCGCCCCGATTTACTGCGCTGTGAATCAATCACTTCCTGGCGAGCTGCGGGGTCAGATAACGATCTTCCCCCCGATCCAGTCGCTCTCTCCATTTCACACACTCTCTCACTTCTCTCGCAGAGAGAGTGTGTGAAATGGAGAGAGCGTCGCGCATCCTGCATCCATTTCTCACTTACCTGCTGCCTCCTGACCTTAGCTGTCGGGGCTCTCTCACCTTTGCGTGATCTCTCGCCCACTCTCTCCATTCCCCACACTCTCTCGCCCCGTGAATAAATCAGCTAAACGACCTTCGCGAGACACTTTTCTACCGTTTTCCCACCACTTTCGAGATGAGGGGGCGAGAGCGCTCTCTTCGTTTTGCGTGCTCTCTAGCCGGGTCAGAGAAAGCGCGAGAGTGTGCGAAATGAAGAGAGCGAATCTCCAACAGGTTAGAGAAAGCGAGAGAGCATGTGAAATGAAGAGAGCGAGACCAAATCATGCGATCAGTGAAGGTAAACCGATCAACTCAGTCACTTCTTTCCATTTCTCGAGATTGACTCGCCTAATTTTCTTCTCTGATTTGACCTTACCCGTTGATTTCTCTAGCGTAAGACTCTTTTCACTAACGAAAACGCGAGTTTCAACCACATTCTCAGACAATCACATTTTTTCTAGAGATCTAACCAAATGGTTAGCTGATTTAGTTTTTTTTGCATATTGCACAGCAAGACATGGACGAATTACAAAAGCTTCATTCCATCGCTTATCGAGATTTTGTGAAACACAGTTCTGATTCCATCGCTCAAGAGTTCATTACCTGATCTATTCCGAAGAACTTTCCAAAATGACTGTTCCTCCAGGCGAAATACTAGTATTGGGGTTTTCCCACGAGCAGACGCGCTCCCGTTTCGTGATTCTACTTAAGGACTGGCGTGATATTTTTTAAAAATAAAAACTGATAGAGGCGAAATCGCCATTGCCACTTGCTTGATCAATCTCAGGGTTCTGTGAAACTTAACTATCGCCATTCTCTCAATCCTTTCCCGCACCTTGATTTCAGACCGCCTTTCCCATCCGTTATCTCCAATTTTCTTTCCGATCTGTCCTTTCCTCGATTTCGCTCTACTTTCTATTGTTGTTCTTGAAGCGTCTGACTCTCCTCAATGCCCACGCTCTCTCGCTCACTGTCGAGAGATCATGCGAAATGGAGAGATCGCAGTCCTTTGTTATCCTTACAAGGGTTGCTCGTTCTCAGCCCTCGTTTCTTTGAACAGAAAGTCTCTCTCTCTCTCCATTTCACAAACTCTCTCGCTCTGTCTCACCGACGAGAGAGCAAGTGAAAATGAGAGGCATCGTTGCTCATTCCTTTCTTGAGAAATCACCTTTGTTCGACTCCTCGGATCCATTTTCTTGCTCTGTCTGTACCATTTACCGGTTCCGGTTCTGATCGCGATTCCCGGCTCTAGCAACCACTTTCAGCCGGCAAATAGTCGATGGACAGGAGGAAATCAGAATGAAATCAGTGAAAACGCGTGCGAAATTGCGTTTCCTTGCGTGCGAGTGGAGCAGAAATGTGAGTTTCCCAACTTCGAATGCAAACTGAGTTCCGGCTCTGATCACATTTCCCGGCTCCTTCCTGGTTCACGGTCTGTGTATTATCTGTGGACTCGATGTAGACCGATGACCGGCATGCACATTCAGATTAAACGAAAAATAGCGCTCTCAAATGAATATGAAACACCCCAGCAATTTTCTTGTCTCTTCATAGCAGCTATACCGTTTTTGTTCTGTTTGCAACCTAGCTTCGATTCAAAGTGATCAGATGAGTTCCACAGAGTGCTTGTATTCTGTAGAAGCGCCCTGGGTCCTTGATGCTACGGCCGGATCCGGTAGAAAATATCGAAAAACTTCGAAATTACTTTCTCCTACGTTCACAACTGACTTGCTACCTCTCAAGACTAGTCGCGAGTCCATTGTTGATCACTGAAAAAACTCCGCTTGTTTACTGAACCATTGCCTAATCTGTTGGACCAGTCGACTAGATAGTCACAAGAGTCATTCGCCTCAACCAATCTTGGCCAAAACTTGGTTTCTAGAGTGTGTTCATCATTCTGTTGATGCCTGATAGTTTCATTGTATTCCATTTCGAAACATTGCCTAATCTGTTGGACCAGTCGACTAGTTACAAGAGTCACGAGAGGACTATTCCATTCACTTTTCTCAATCATGACTTACATGACTCAGACTTTTCCTAACTGCCCAAATCTGCCCTCAAAGTCTATGGTTAGTCAACATTTGTTGGAAAATCGAAGACTGCGTCTCTGTCAAATTTATCTTTCGATTCCAATGCATTTTTATGAGTAATTTTCACTCTGGCCGTTCTCGGAAGATAATTGGCCTAATGAACACTCTAGCTCGCTCTTGCAAAATCCATTCACGTACGCCTTACAACGCCGTTCTATTCTTTAACTGTCCCCAATCAGAACTAGAATGAGAGGTTTGGAAAGCTGCGAACGCGGTTCACTCCTTTGAACACCCGAACACCTTGCAAGATCTTCCGTTCATGCTCTCTGGGAAGTGGGGGTAGTTACCCACAATCAGGGAACACTGAATGAACAGAGAGTGAGGAGAGAAAGGCGTTAAAGAATCGAAAGTTGAGAAAAGGCGCGCCGCGTAGACAATTCCCACTTGTAATTCCTGTTCGACCATTCCTAGGTTGGGCCGCTCTCCTCGTTTTGCCTGCTCTCTCGCCTCTCTACCCTTTCTCTGCTTTCTCAATTCTACATGCTCTCTCGCCTTTCTGATCTTCTAGAAACCATGTAGAAAGAAGAGAAGTTGTCTGAGTCTCCTCGTTTTGCGTGCTCTCTCGCCTCTCTGACCTCCATTGATCAAGTGAAGTGGGGAGCCTCCTTAACCCGCTCGAGTATTCTCGAAAAACAGAGCACCCCATGCTCATTTTATGTTGATGATGCTGCGCTGCTCACGATAAACTGTGCCAGTCGACCCCTTGAATAACACTCCTCTCAATTTTACTTGTTCTGTCTTAAACGTTGCATCATTCTCAACATATTTCATTCCTTCAGCAGCAAAATAGCTCCTCACCTTTAGATCTTGAATAAATTTTTGTTGTTGTTTTTCCAAATCTCATCGACGTGAACACTGCCATTTGCAATCTTAAGCCATCATCACATCTCCTTGAAACACAACTGCAACATTCAGATCGACTTGCAGAACAGACTTTGCAACTCTCTATCATTCGCCCCTAGTCGGTTCACCAGGGGCTCACTTCATTCCTGTCCAAATTCACGATAGCCTTTGTCTCTCTTTCTCCGTTTATCTCATTCATCCCGTTTGGGCGGACCACCCGCGGTGTTCTCTCACTATCACTATGTCTTCTCGATAGGGTTAGATGATCCGACTCTCTACAATTCGCATGCTCTCTCGCTCTTTGGGGCTAGAGTATGATAGAGAGCACGCAAATGAAAGAGAGTCCGGAGAAATCGAGATTTGCGCGGGAATCGTTATCATTAATGATCTTCTGCAATCGTGCTCCATTGCGTTTTAGCCGCTCCAAGATGACATTGCCTAGAGATGAGGTAACTTTCTCTCCTTCTGTCGAGCTCAGACTGCGACCGCTCAGAGTGAGCACAAGGCGGAAAATGAGAATGGTAGGGATAGATACTCTGAAGTGTCATGTTCTCCATTTCGCTCAACTTTCTCAGCAAATGTATCGCTTTGGTCACCGCACAGGAACATTAGCGGAAGAGGAAGAACATTCGCTAAACAACGTTGAGTCGGAAATAGACCGCTTCAAGATCGTTACGGCATCGATTTGCGCAATGATAGCATGTCAATTTCCTTTCCTGCTCTAGAGTGAGCAGAAATCAGTAACGTTCTATCGTAAAAGGATCGATTTGCTCAACTATCAAAGCTGTGTGAACTTTTGGTGAAATTAGTAAAATGTGTTCGTTAAATTATCACACCTTTGGTAATGATGGTTATTTCAATGATGGCCATAACAATTTTCTTTCCTGCTGAAGAATGCGCAGAAATCAGTAGCGATGCATTAAAGTAGGATTTTATCGTTTACGCGTGGTCGTAAATGGATCGACTCGTGCAATGATAGCTCCTTGAAATGACCAATCATGCTTACTCTATCGCTGTAGAAGTTAGTTGGGTGGCCAAGCGTTGTATGCGTGCACTGATAGCATAGAGCAAAGCTGCTCAAGTTGAAGATACTCCGATAACTGGTCATGTTAGGAATGCGCGCAATTCGAAATCTCTGAGTATTCCCGACCTATTCCTTCTCGCACCTTAACTTAAATTCTCTTTCCCACACGTTTATTCGAAATTCGTCATTCAGTTACCGATCTTTCACGTTGGTCTCTTCCGACAACACACTTAGTGTCGAAATAGTTGGGTAGAGAAGTGAGCGAGCGCTGATCTACAACTAACTGAGATCACAGTCGAATTGTTGTTCTTTGACCGCCTCTTTTTTCTAACCCCTTTCAATCTCTGACTTCCCACTCGTAGAGACCCCAACGTAGATCGCCGATTTATTGCATTGATTCCAAATCTGGGTTCAATAAGTCCCTCATGGTCCCAGTAACATCATACTTTTTACCGTTTGTGATTATCTTGTCTCTGTGCAAAGTTACGCCTCTAAAACCACGCGCGCGCAGGCATAGAGCGAGAGGGAAGGGAAGAGGTGAGAGAGAAAAGGGGCGGAGCCTCTCTCGCGTGTGTCTCTCTCCCTCCCCCCGCTCTCTCGCTCCCCTCTCCCCGCGCTCTGGCGACAGCTCGGGGCGAAATGCTAAAAATCCAAAAAAATTACTAAAATTCCTAAAATATTCGTATTAGTCAAATAAGAGCGGCGCAGAGCTGTCGGAACAAGGGAACCTCCCTATTCCCCTATTTTGCACCTGAATTATCGATTTTTCCCATCCCAAAGTTAACCAATCATGATGCGCCGCAGATATGTTATGCGGGTTGGTGATAGCTACCGAAAACGCTTTTGATTGTTGAAATCGGTTGTGAACTCGAGTTGTCGGACCTCGCGCCAGATTTCCCGCGTCGCTGTCTATCCCCTCTGAGGGGGCGGAGCTTGGGGTCTCTACCCACTCGCCAATTAGAACCAGCACGATCTCAAGTATCTATCGCATTTTTAAACAAGATATAACTGATCAGTAATTGATGCTGCGGAAAAAGCCGGGTCAGATTTTCTCCTGGCGTGGAAAAAGTCGCAAGGAGAAAACCAAAAATTTGAATTGGCGCCTTTTCGAAATCTCGCTTCCCTGTGTAACTAGGGACTTGCAAGTTTGATTTTTGACTTCTGCGGCATGAAAAACCATAATTTCCAACTTATAAGCCCCTAGCTGCACGGGAAAGTGAGATTTCGAAATGGCGCGAATTCAAAATTTCGGTTTTCTCCTTTGACTTTTTCCACCCGACTTTCCTCTTTTCTCTTTTCTCCCCCCACTTTTTCCACAGCATGACAGTGCAAAGTGCTCAGTTAGTTCGGTCGCGCAGTTTTTCCTCTTTCTCCCCATTCAATCTCTGACCTCCCTCCTCTCCCATTAGAACCCCTCATGTTTCATCTTGTTCAAAATCAAACAGATACTGCCGATCATAAATAGAAAAGACTGAGACTGAATGAGTTTATAAGCTCGATCGCTTAGTTTTGCTAGTGTTCACATATCAGTCGAGTACTTTCCTCTTTCACTCCTTTCAATCTCTGACCTCCCACTCGTCTCTTTCAGCCATTAGAGCCCATCCACTTTGCGCGCCCTAACGATTTTTGAGAGCGTGCGAGTTGATTTCGAACGGTTATACGCACTATTGATTTTCTTTTCTTTATCTGAAAAGTATTTCAACAATCGGAATCATTTGTGAGTTTTGAGATATCAGTGCACGTTGAGTTTTGAGATTCGTCTTTTCGCTGCAAATTCTTCGAACGGTTCTCATGCAAGTAGACACTAACTGGTTGCTCAGTGATATGGTACCATCGCCGTTCGGCAGAGCTCCCTCTCCGTTATCCTTTCACATTTGCTTTGCCTGTCCGACTAAAGAGCACTAGTTATGAGGAGACTTGACAATTAGATAGAAGAGAGTCGATTACTCTCCTCATTTTGCATGCTCTCTCGCCCCTCTAAATTCTCACAGTTCATTGAGATGCCCAGCTCAACGTCTGCTACTCTCTTCATTCGAAGTGAACTCTCGTTCCTCTCTCATAGTCCATTCCGAACAGACAGAACAGAGGATCCATAGGTAGCTCATGCACACAAGAACCAGAAATTGAGTCGAGATTGTCTTATCTCCATGTCTCATCTCTTTACTACTTCCCGGAGTCGCGGGACTGGTCCTCGGCTCTCTCACTTTCGCGCACTCTCTCGCCCCTGCACTCTCTCCATTCTACGTACTCTCTTGCTGGTCAGAGACAGAGTGAGATAGTATGGAGACCGAAGAGAGTCACGGCGATCAGAGTGGCCGAGAGAGTGTGCGAAATGGAGAGAGTGCCATCCCCTCGATTCATCCTGTAGTCATTCGGCTGCGAACGGAACAGGTGAGAGTTGGTCATTTCGTCATTCTTAGGTAATTTATAGTCCGCTAAGCTTATTTTTTTATTGCTGCTTGCGTTCTACCGATAACTACTTTTGGCATACAATTTGTATAAAATATTCTCCTTGAAACGCATTTCAGTTTCCTCGAATCATATTTTGTTATCTGCTAGTCATTCGACTGTGACCAGATTTCGCGAGACCGTCCGTTGTTTCGTCATTGCCATGAAATTCATTGGGCGATCTCTGGAAATGCCTAGTTGGCTTTGAGTGTTTTCCAAAAGTAAATCCAACAAGCACATTGCATTCGGCATTGATTTGTGGAGTAGTTGAAACAGATCCTAGAAATAGTTTCGATAACATTGGATTCTTCAAAGGACTTCCCCAATCACAATTAACCCTCTATTCTCTTCCTCCTCGATTTTCGAAATGACCTCCAGCTGATTCGCAATCTTTCCTCTATCTCATAAACTCAGCTTTACTCATTATTCCTTCAATACTTTGGTTTTTTTGAAATCTTAGGCTTTTCGATCAGCATTGGTGCATCTAAGGAATTCATCCTTCCCCCATGACCTCCAGCTGATTTGACTGATCGTTAGCGCAATCTTTCCTCTCTTCCACTGCCTCTTCTCTCATAAACCCAGTTGTCCTCTATTCGCGATGGGCTTTTCCCTCCATCCTAGGATCGACTCTCGCTTTTACTCGCTTTCTTGGTGATTAGAGAGAGCGAGATTGCTCGAGAAAAGGAGAGAGTGAGACTTTCCCTCTTTCTCCATTCCCCCTTCCAACTTTCTCCCCTAATCCTTATCAACTACTGCGAATTGCGCGTTTCTCAGATCCACGATGATCCAGCTCTTCATTTTCCTTCTTTCTCGACTGTTTTCGCATATTTTTTTATATATATATATATTTTATTTTTTATATATGTATTTTCCTTGAAGTTACACTCGCTTGAGCAAACTCATTTTTTTTCTGTCTTTGATCTTCCTCGTTCCCACTTTTCTTGCAATTTGGCGCGATAATCAACGGATTGCAACAAACGGCTCTTCCTTGGATCTCATTTTCCTCCTTGAACGCGCTCTTTTGCAAGTCAGTCAGAGTTAGAGATCACGCAGTTTGAGGAGAGTAATGCCGACGCTTCAGATATCTTTTCTAATTCTATTTCATTGATCAGACTGAGCGAGAGAGCACGTGAAACGAGGAGAGTCCTGCCATCGATGTATGGGATATCCTGTTCCGTATGTGCCATGAGGGTTGTAGCCAGAGGGTATGCATGTAGCAAAGTCTAATGAAGCGTGAAATCACATACGAAATGTGTGTTTGGTGTAGGCAGGATTTGTTAACTCTTACAAAGACATTGTAAAAAAGGCAACACAGGCTCATCATTTGTATTATTTTATCGTCACGGCGACTCAATCATTGTCCTCCTGATTCATGTTCAGTTCATACACTAGACGTGAAGCATCTCTAATTATCAGAAGTTACCTTATAGGAACTGAATTCATCATTTTTTCGGGTTGCAGAGTCTCTAGTCTGTTTTGGACAATTCTGCCTGTAGTATTTCCGGTCCACACCAAGTCAAAGGGGGGAGAAAGGTTCATTAGCATGGCTGGTTTTTGCCGAGTTATTCTGAGGATTAGAGGGAGAGGAGAGCGGTGAAATGACTCGTTTTCCACCTGTTTTTCGGCACTTTTGGTAGCGTTACTAATGAATGAGGTCGAAATCGAGAAATCGAAAAGGATCAAGTTGTGAGCAAAGGGTTTGTGCA
>LS521840.1:583390-604457 GCA_900490845.1 Pristionchus japonicus
TTCCGTAAAAGAAGATAGACTGTCATTTCGATAGACATCGACCCCGAGTGTGAGATGAGGGGAGGAATGAGTGAGAGAGAAGCCATTCTTCACCAACCGACTCGGTGACTCGAGAGTGGCCATAGTGAGAGGGCGGATTGGAGTCGAAACTATCGCCGCCACGCAAATGAACCTTTCTCCCCCCTCTGACTTGCTGTGCGGTCAGGTGCTATCGGCAGGAGAGCGTTTGTGGCCGGAGGGGAAGAGGAAGGGGAATAAAAAGAAACCATCACGCAATGCCTAATGAAGCGTGAGACTCTTTAGAATTGGCAGGATGTGTCACTATTCCATGTCTCTAGTTTGGCATCGGGCAAGTGTACAAATCTATACTGAGAGGTAACCGCCAGAGGGGAAGATGAAGAGGAATCAAAAGAAACCCCTCTCCTCAGTGCCTAATGAAGCGTGAGAAGAACGTTTAGCTTAGGCAGGATATTTGAGGATTTGTCGTCTCTAGTTTGACATTCTCAATTGGCACTGAATCTGTACTAAGGAAGAGAGGGATCGCCTGAGGGGAAAGGGAAGAGGAATCAAAAGAAACCCCTCGCCATGCCTAATGAAGCGTGAGAGGAGGCGCCCTCAGTGCGAAATGTTTGCTCCTCGGTTGTATCAATTGCATCGATCTCTTCCCAGTTTGAACTGAAGATTGTAGGTTGAACTTATGGTACGAACTGATTTCTTCCTTTCCCATGAGTTTAAGTAGCTACCGATAACTCAATTTGCTCCACCGTTGTACCAATTGCATCGATCCCTTGTTTGAACTGAGGATGAATCTATTCTACGCTTGATCTCTCTACTTTCGGATTCAGACTTGTGCTTGTAACGACCTCGAGTCTAAGGTTAGCGCTCTATTTTTTTATCACAGCTGTTGCAAGAATCGCTGTTTTCTTCCCATCCTCAGAATAACTACCTCATGAAACGCACCTGATGTTTTCTGCCAATGCAAATCGCCTCGAAATGGCCTATTTTCTCTTCTCCGCAAAATGACCTCCCGAAGTGCGTCTCTTCCTCTAACATAGCAATGCGCGAATCTAAACTCCGCGAATTCTCCAAATGAATAGGGTGAGACTGTGAGCTCAGGCTGATAGAATGAGAGAATTTCAAAAGTTTCCACATCCTCCCGTCTTATCTTCCCTCACCATCTTGTCACGACCCCTAGTATCCGTAGTTTATGAGTGGCGCGAAGGGTGGAAAGGCGCGAGGTCTCTCCAATTTGACTGCTCTCTCTTTCTGCCTCATCAATGAGAGAGCAAGTAATGAGTAGGCCATCACAGCGCAAAAAACGGCGCCCCAGGGCTCCCTTATCTCGTCGATCTTAGGGTACTCGTAGACCCTGCTGTTCTTTCTTGCCGTAAATTTGCATTGCCGTATGAGTCATTTTTCTCAATCTTTCATAGAACTCTTTTTTTCTTCTAATCTCTCACACACTTTCCTATCCAACTCTTGGAGTATCTCCTCCTGACAGTTTCACAATGCCGTTCCGGCCTTGGCAGGCTAGCAAATGCGATTAGAAAAGTTGCGAGCAAATCCTATAAGTCACTGGTCCTTGAGCACAAGGGTTCGGAGAAGTCCTTTGAATATCATTTTGGAAAAAAAACTGAAAACTAAAAAACTAAAAAAAAACTAGTACGTTTCATTGGAGGCTTATTTGTGATTCTAAAATTGGAGTGCGATAATCCTTCCAGTGCGTCTTTCTATAAAAATTCTGTTCTTGAGTAAAACAGTATTTTCTTATAGTGAATGAGAGTCAGTTACTTAAAAAATTAATTAATAATGCAAATTGCAGGTGTGCATGTCAGTAGAACAACAGCGGCCGAAAGAGCAACGATGTTTCCGCTTCTTCCACGTCAAAAGTCTCTCAATTGGCGTTGCAGTGGTTGAAATCGTCCTGATACTGTGGCAGGTGAACAAATTAGTTAATTATCTACATATCTAGTCGGTGTGATGCGCTACTTTAGATCTTGGATTGAAACCAACATTTCCCCCTAGATACATCTCCCTAGATACACCTCTATCCCACCTAAAAGATCAGAGCGTTCACGAAGCAGTTAAAAGCATACCATACTACTTCCAGGCCCTCGTATCCCTCTCGATCCTCTCCTCCTCCTCCTCCACTCAATCCCTGCTCTCTTCCTCAATCCACCTGGTCGTTCTCCTGCTGTCACTGACGGCGATTACGCTGCTGCTGTCAGGTATTTGTTGATTTTCGAAATTGTTGTCAGGTAAACAGGACTAGATTTTCGAAAATGATCAGGGCAGGGTATCGAAGTTTTGTTGTTGTTGGAAATTCAGCTGAAGAACTATCGTGATCACTATCAAACCCAGTGAATGAATACGTTGTGAAGCGCACTTGATCCCTCTGAATTCGAGCGATCTTAGTTATATTTATAATAATATTTAAATAAATAATAATCATCATCATTTCAGGAATCCTCTGCCAGACGCCGATGCTGCTCGTGCCGCATCTGTTGATGCAGGTGGGCAGTATTTTTGTTGTTGCTGGAAATTGGCCGATTATGATTATTTTTTTAAAATGGGATACCATTCCGTGATCGAATCTTTCCCATCGATTAGACTTTTGAGAGTTCCCTGAAGCGTAACTCATTTCGCAGCTCTCCGTCAATCGACAACAGACTTCATTTCCAGGGCCTCATCATCGTAACTCTCTTCGGACTAGCCCTCTTCTCTCTCTACACTCTCTTCTGCGGGACATCCGTCTCCCTGCGAGTCATCATCCAGTCAATCGATACGCCCGCAGTAGTCTGGAGGGAAACCACGCGGAGTACGGTAGCGATGGAGGTGCTGAGCAAGTGAGTACGGTAGCAAGGGCAATCGACAACTGCTTAGATACTGTAGCGTTGGGATACGGTATGGGGTACGGTGGCAGTTGGCTGGAGGGAAACTACGAGGAGTACGGTAGTTTCAAAATGCAATCATGAACTGATTTTTTAAAGTGGAAGCACGATGCTGATGGAAATGTTCAGCTTGTAAGTTTGATTTTCCGTAGTGCGAAAGTGTAGCGCTTGAGTTTACCATAGTGATGCTAGAAGTACGATACAGAAGCTATAGCTGGTAGCGATGGTCAGTAGCGTTTCAAAGAGAGCTGATTAGACAACTGCCTTCGTTCCTGCTCATTCCAGTGCCTCATCGGCTTTTATTCTAGTCGAAAAGTATTAGCTTCTTTAGTCACACAGAACTTAACATGCTGCATGGTAGTGTAAAATTATTGCAAAGTGGTTTGATTATATAACTTCATTTCAGAGCCCTCATTGGTCTTCTTGTGATCGTCACGCTGTGCAACATCCTGCTCATGATGATCAATGTAAGAACTGAAATTTATAGAATATCTAGTTTCATAGAATCATGTGGAAGATCGCCCTTTAAGAAGAGTTGTAGTAGCAAAAATTGCTTGAAATAATGAAAATGAGTACGCTGTGCAACATCCTGCTCATGATGGTTAATGTGAGCATTTAACTTATTTAACTTTAAAATCCGCTAAATATTGAAAAAGTAAAGAGAACAAAGAGTGTGTGCTACATCTTGTTGATGATGATCAATGTAAGTATTCATTTTTTCCTTTAGTAGCACATTGTTTGAAGCTAAAATATTCAAATAAGTGTAAATATCAAAGAGGGCGTGCTACTTTCTGTTGATGATGATCTGAGGTGGAATTTTTAATATTCAATTGAAAAGTGCAAAGATCAGAGTGTGACCAAGGACGGATTCCTTGCGCTACTCATTCTCATTGAAAAATTCTGCCGCTAACTGACTGTTACAACCGTGGCGCAAATTTATAATGGATAGGTGACTTCACTAGCGTAGCTTTTTTTGATCCTGAACTCTGTTAGCAGTGGAAAATTCTCTCAAGATAAGCAATAAATTGTGATCAGCGCGCTATCAGAAACCGCAAACAGTTCTAGCTATTCGTAGAAAAAAGAGAAAGAGAGACGCTAAGAAAAAGAGAAAACAAACACAACTCATCTGTGCATTTGTATGGTTAGCCACACCAATACGTTCACTTAGTACTTCCTTCTTTGCGCTTTTCGAAATGTTCATTCAACTAATTCGTGATTTGTGATTTTAGTATAGATTTCCTTCATCTCCCCTTGTGCTAATGGCGGTTTCCTTGCACCTATCGATTCTTCAATTCCCGCACTGCTTGAGCTCCCTACACAGTGTCTTCCTTCACCATGAGGTCAAAATTGTAGTTTCAACTGAAATGAATTGGTCCATCGAAGTCAATTTTTTCCTGGGCAATTCAACATTCAATGAAACTCAACCTGTTTTCGGGGAGATTAGATCACTTCATACCTCAGAATGATTAGCTGTTTTCTGATCAAGTGACCATAGTCTGTGCTGCATAGATGAATATCGCTTTTAGGATAGAATTTTTTCATCTTATGTACTTATTCAGTCAAGATCAATTCATTGCTCGCTAAGTCACTCACCGCTCTTGAGTCCCTAGTGAAACTCAACCAGTCAAGTCGATTTCTTTACGATCTACCGCTAATTGGCTTTACGATAATTCGATCACTTTTGCGCAATCGAACATTGCGTGCTCGGTCCCTTCTCCTATGAGTCAGCTACTGTTCGATTGCTGCGTTTGCGCTATATTGACTCTCTATCAGAGTGCGTCATTACTTCTGGCAAAAAGATGAATTTCCTCATCTCGATTACTCATGTTGTAGATAGTTGACCAGCCAGTAACTTCCTCTTCGCTTTCTCAATGAGCAAGATGCGAGAATGACTCTGCAGTAGAGTTCGAAATACGGGTCGCCGTCTCTTCATTTCAGACGCTCTCTCACCGATCAGAGCGACAAGAGAGTGTGTAAAATGAAGAGACGATTACCCGTATTAGAAATCTACTCTGCAGTAACTTGCTTACTTCTGCAAATGCTGACGCAACTAGAATGCCGTTAGTAACTGTGCGAAGTGATTACTAATGAACGATTACTGTAAGTCGCAGAATCACGTGGTCACGGACTATAAAACTTAAATTTACAGTTAAACTGTAAAGAGATCGACTTATCTCTGTAATGCTTCCAAACTAGAGATCAAAGATCAAAGAATAGATTTATCGGACTTTCCATTCGTTTCAAGATTCTGAAATCGAGATCAAAGATCAAATTTCTGAAAAAAATGAACTCTTCTCATAGATCTGGACCTTCCACGTCGTGCTCGACTGCTATCGGTGGCTGTCCTTTAGCCATTTTATGACCAAAACTTCATTAGAAGCGAAAATAGCGTGTGAAAAGGTGTTTTGACAACAGTATCTTGCGCTAGAAATACTAAAAATAGCTATTTCTATGCAGATCTGGACCTTCCACGTGGTCCTGGACTGCTCCCTATACTTTGATTAGATTATCAAAACTAAAGATCAAAGATCAATCGAAGTCATTCGATCGCCAATCAGAGATCAAAGATCATCTTCCTCAGATCTGGACCTTCCACGTCGTGCTCGACTGCTACCGATGGCTCTCCACTCAACTCGAAGAGAAGCAAGCCGCCCTTTCCTCCTGTCTCTCATCCACCTCCTCCTCCCTGCCGATGCCTCCGCCCAAATGCATGCCCGAGGACGGAACTGATCTTTGATCTTTAGGCTTTGATCTTTGAAGCCACGCCCACCCTAGCCCCGCCCACTCATCTCTGACCCTCCCCTTGATCTCACCTTACCGATATGTGCGCTGCATTCTGACTCCGCCCACTTTTCTCAACCTTACGAGTAGCCATTTCACCGTTCTGTCGTGCTATCGTACCCTAGCGTTACCGTATCCTACCGTACTCCTCAATTTCGAATTTTTGTCCATTTTCCTCCATTCTTACGAGTAACCCGTTGATCCCTTGTTCCATATCTCTCGTTTCCCTGCTCCTTGATCCATTGTCTGAGACGGGTTAGCTCATTGCCTCTTTCCTCGAGCCTCTTGACCTATTAGTTCTCGAATTCCAACCATATTGATCGCATTCCCTTGTCCGATTTCTTGCCATTTCGATCGAAATTTCGAGTAGTTTCACACCTTTTTTTGCCGATTTAGCATGTTCTCATGAAGATAAATCGAGAAACAAATCAGACTATTTTGGAACAGGTCAAGATAGCGTGTGAAATGGAGAGAGCACGCGCTAAACGAGAGAAAAATCAGCCGAATGTGTTTACTTTTCGGTGCATCATCGAATTTCTTGGCAAACAGATTTGGAAGGATTGAGAGGGAAATAGATAAATCGCCGTCTCTTCATTTTACGCGCTCTCTCGCCACTCGGCCGGCGAGAGTGTGCGAAATGAAGAGATGGCGAGCCGTATTTCGAACTCTAGAGGGAAACCTGGGATTAGATCTTTTGCTGGACTAGGTGCGGTTCTATGCCGTTTCTTTGAAGTATCCGAGGCACTTCTTCATTTTTTATTGATAATTTGCTCGCACAATAGAAAGAATGTTGATCAAGCAGTTCTAGCAACTGGCTTTACCAGTGGGTCCCACTTAGCGTTGTCGTACGTCTGTAAATTCGCTTGACTTGGAAGTACCTTTTACTTTCTCTATCCCACGAGCCTATCCTCGAAGCTGACAGTGATTACTCACGTTTCCATGAGAATGTGTATTTCTATGCATTGCGGTGCTCTCACTATCAGTGGTTTTATTGCGAGATGCCGATCTATGCAGGGCTTACACCCATCGCACTATTGAACACCGAAAGATCAGCGTTATCACTAGAGTCCACTCATTCTCGAGAGGTATATCATTGACCATGATCTAGTACACTCATTCGTCTTCTAGGGACTAGGAAACATCTAAAGTGACAAATACGTTAAGAGAACACCGCAAGATCAGCGTTATCAGTCCAATCTTTCGCGTCTTTTTTGTCCACGATCCAGCATGCTCTTTTCTCACGTTCAACGGCTTGATAGTAGCAAGGAAAATTCCACGAACCTATCCTCGACCACAACAGTCTTTACTCAAGTTTTCATGAGAATGGTGATTTCTCTCTTACAGAGTGGCGCATGCTGCATATAGATGCAAGGTGTCTTAGATTCTGATCACTGTAAATTCAAAGCAACAGAATGAAATGACATCGAAATGATAAAGGCATGCGTCACAGGCATTATCTAGTAATCTCTGGATTGCGAGAACTTCACGTGATAGATATGCAAGAACACCGAAAGATCAGCGTTATCAGGATAATCTATTCAATGCTTCTGCTTCTGATGTGCTTTTGGTCATGACAATTTCAATGATCACGATCTAAGACATCTAGATCCGAAAGGGATTCGCGCATCAGCAGAATGCCAGCTTTCGATATGATGCGTCACTCTGTTATCTTTGTCAAGTAATCTCCGCGCCTTATCCGCTGTGAGCAACGCAAAATCATGACGATGAATTACGTGCAGTTTGAAAACAGCGCCTAATCTTTGAAGAATTTGTGAAGTGTCATCACCCTTTGTTCAATCAATTGATTCATCATATTTTGCGGCATTTATGTATCGAATTTGAGCGTGTATCCACGTTATCAGATTAGATTATTTGCAAACATTGCGGTTGCTTGATGGTGATAATCAAGTTGATGACGATAGTGATAAGCCACTGGCCAATGATCATGAAAGTGCATCGCTGCTCTGGGGGAATTGCAAACAAAATGGTGACTGACCATGGCCTGCAAAAGCGCTTTCCAATTTCGAGGCTGTGCTCGTAGGTCCATTGAGCCCCGAAAATGAGAATCTTTGCATGGTAAGGGTAAGGCCTTCACCGTAAAGGCCCTTCCCGTCTTCGAGTTTCCGCCCGCGGGAGGATACTGCTTGTCTAATGTATTTGCATGATGATGCGCACAGATCAGCACTACTTCTTATCAGCATCATCATTTTCCGCGAGTAATCAAGGCGCCTAATTTCTACGTGCTGTTCTGTCCTGACTCATCAATTCTTCGACTCCATTCGGTTCAATTCGTCTATTCGTCTATTCAGTTCTGTATTTCTGATACTTTTTGCGAGTAATCATGAGCTGCCGATACTTGATGTGAGTAAAGGAAAAACACGACAATGTCTCTAGCGTAATCATATTTGTCCGCGAACTAGCGTTTTTCTTGAGTCTGCCATTTTTTGTTATGATGCCGACAACAATATCCACACAATGTTGTTTTCGATCCATTATTGAAACAGTCTCCGTTAGCATGACATTGTGTCTGCCCATCCATCTTCTCACCGTTATCTTATCGATTCTAACCATAGACTGCGTCACGGATTAGTCATTCATTGACAATATATTTTTGATACATTATTTTCTCATTCAAAATAGTGAAAAATCGTTAACCACCTCTTCTCATAATTCGAGTTTTATATTATAAAAACACGTCGCGGTTTTGTTAAATTCGAGGAGCCTGAAATACTCAGCTCGTTTTGCACCTAAGTTCTCTCACTTATTCTAACCGGCACCCTAAAATGAGAGAGGCATCAAGTATACAATGATTATTTTTTCGGAAACACTCAATCACCACTATTTTCTTGTCTGTTATCTTATCGATCCTCTTCACCAGTCTGTGTCATCCATTGCGCATTTTCCAACCAGTCAATGCGGGTGTACTCTCTGATTCACAATTCGCAGAGAATCTAATTTGAATGAGATCATTTGCGCTCATTTCTCGTTCCCATTGAGTTCGTTTCTTTGAGCATATTTGCATGAAACATTTCTTGTGTAGCTAGAATCTAGCCAGACTTGATCGCAATGCGCCTCTCCTGCTTATCAATCGGGCATTCAAGCCCTAGGCTGTTCAAAGTGATGCTCAAATGTTCGAGATCTTTGTTCATGCTCTCTAAGTGCACAGTCCAAGAATCGAAAACTGCTCAAACTCACTTTTTTTTCGAAATCGATCTTTCCCCTCTGTGGCTCATCACTGCTTCATCATTTTCCTTTTCCGATCTGACTCTCCTCTTTTTGCATGATCTCTCGGCTCCTCTGCCTACCTAGAATGTCAACCCTCTGATCTCTTGCTGTGCTTTTCCTTCTATTGCTTCGCATCTCTCTGACTCTCTCCATTTCGCATGCTCTCTCGCTTTTCCTAATCTGCGAGAGCACAAGCCAAACAGAGAGAACAAGATGAGCAGTGCCTCACCCTCTATCACCGGGCTGAGTCATCGCCCGTTGTGAAAGAATCCATCCATCCCCGCTCTCCTCGTTTCGCACGCTCTCTCGCCTGCTCTGATCGCCGAGTCAAAGAGACGAGACAGAGAAAGATCGCTTGATTCACCGCAAACGCGCGCCGCTTTTTTATTCGGATCAAAAATAGCCGCTTTGAGCTCATGTTATCGGTGCAAAATCATAAAATTATTACGTATTTTTGCGTTCTGAAACCTCATCTTTGTGATTTATCGAAGTTGTTGAGCTGGTGATGACGTCATAACAGAGTTGGTCACTCATAATGCGTTTGAACTATCCCCCTGTCACCCCTCCATCTCTTCCCATTTCCAGCCTATTTCCGCTATCCATTCCGCTATTCTAACAGTGGAAATGCTGCATAGTTGCAGGGATGACGTCACAACATATTTGGTCACTCATCTCTCTCATAATTCGCCTGAACTATCGATCATCCCTTTGAATCCCCCTGTCACCCCTCCCCCATCCCTCGCCCATTTCCAGCCTATTTCCTCTATCCATCTCCATTTTCATTCTCGCTCTACCCTATACACATCGACAAATCGTCTCTCTCGCCACCAAATTGAGCTGAACCCCGCCACTCAAAACGCTCCTGTCTCTTCATTCCCATAATTTCAAAACGATGACAATTCTGAGGAAGATGGCCCGAGTGGTGCATCCCAAATCTCTCACCACTCAAAATTCGCCCTGTTTATTATGAAAGCACCTCACGTATTCGCCATCTTATCGATATGTTCATTAGATACATGCTATCTTTTATTCTCGCTCTATCCTATCCACATCGACAAATCGTCTCTCTCGCCACCAATTGAGCTGAACCCCCCGCTCAAATATCTTTATTATGAAAGCTATGGATATTCGTGCTGAGATCGGAAAAGAGATGATCCCGCCACTCAAAACTCGGTCTTTTTTATTCTGAAAGCACCTAGCGCATTCGTTATCTTCGAAAATCGTCTAATCCTGTTAATTAGATACACTCTAGCTTGTAAACTCGCTCTATCACATCGTCAAAGGGTTGCCATCTTCATCTCTCTTCACCAATTGCACTGAATCCCGCCACTCAAAGCGCTCACATATTTTCAAATATGCTAAAGGGGTCTTGAGACCCGTCACTCATTATGCACTCTAAGGTCTTCATTTAGCCCTGCATTCCTAATGACAGAGATGAACCCCGCCCCTCAATATTCGGCCCGCATATTTCAAAAGCTGGGAAATTAGACCCAGCACTCATTATCTTAGCGCGGCGTTTATCGCTTACAGTTCAGAGATGAACCAACGCAACTATTCTTATTTTCAAACCGCGATCGAGCCGCGCCTTCGCTATCGCAGAGCCGCAAGCACATTGCTTATTATTGTCTGCTTCTCTGTCTGACTCTCTCAGATTCTCATGCTCTCTCACCCTGTCTGACTCTCTCCATTTCCCGTGCTCTCTCGCCCTGTCTATCCATAAACATTCCTTCGTGAATTCCTCAGTGTCTCATTAAATTCTCACCTAACGAGGCCAATCAAGCCTTTCTGTTGTGTGTTTTCGCCGTTTTAGATGCTTCCTTGAGCGAATTGTTCAGTAGCATCTTCATTTATCTCGTCTTTTTCACATCTCGAGCTTTATTCGATTACAATCATGCATTACCCTCTCGATTTCGCACAATCTCTCGTCCTCTCCTCATTTACAGCTTCATTTGATTACAATCACAGATTCACCCGGCCGTACGACCGGAAGAACTACCGTAATTTTGCTGGAAATTCAGAACTTCGCAGAAAATGGACGAAACGCAGTGAGCAGTGATGGACAGTGAGATTTGTTTTCTTTTCAACAGCAGGGCTGCTTTTGATCGTTACAGCATTATTGGAGAAAGTTATCCATGTTTCCTGAAACGTATTTAGTTTTGGACATTGGTGTAGGTTGGTGCGAATTAAGAATATTTCAAAAGTCAATTTTTTGCGTAATGGATTGCACTCGAATCGTCTCATTTGAGTCGAGGAATCTCATCTAGATTTCCTGAAGCATACATTTAATGAATGCAACCGTATTCTTGAATCCAAAAGTAGGTGATTGCTGTGCAATTGTCATCGATGTTTGTGTTGTGATGGGTTGTTGGGTGTGTAGGTGAAATCAGGAGTTGCCCAATCAGAAAAAAACGATTTCAAGTTGAGTATCAAAAAGTGGTCATTACTGTGTGTTTGTCATTGATTTCTGTGACGTCACCCACTGATGCACAGACAGGTAGGTGGTGTAGGTGGAATCAAATCAAGGTGAGACCCAACCGATCCACATTCCTCCTCATTCTTCCTTTGTTGATTCAGCTTCCTGACTCGTCACTGAGGGGGTGCATGTGCATCCGAATTACTCACAATCTTGCTGCTGAGTTATGGGTTTTATCGCTCATTCTTCTATCTTCAAACGGGTTATCGTCTTAGAAATCCATAAAAAAGGGGCTGAGCATTCTGATTCGAATGATCATTCCTCATTCTTTCCCATGTTGATTCAGCTTTCTCAATCATCATCGAGGGGGGGGGGCGAGCGCTCATGTTGTTGAAGATGAGGCCAAGTTGTGTTGTATGGATGCGAAAAGGCCAGACGTTGACAAACCCAGATATTAGGTCGCCTTGTTGTTACGTAATCCACAAATGTCTCAGATCGGTTTTGAAATCCATGAGAAATGACTGATTCCCATGTTGATTCAGCTTTCTCAATCATCATCTAGGGGTGGGCGAGGAATTCGCCATGGCACACTGACCTTACATCCCTGGCACGTTAAAAAAAATTTGCGATAGGAGTCATTCAACAAAAGTTTCGATGTGAAACCGCGCAACTTCAGACGGTTCGAAACAAAAGAAACAATGGAACAAAAAGATGAGTAATTCACGTCAGTCTGAGCTCTTCTGACATCACCCGCCCCGTCCCCTCCAATTATGCTCAGATGTAGTCAGAGCAGCGTCTCACTCCCGCATTGCTCGGTCTTTGAGCATAGCGTTCTTTCTTTATTCGATAAATTTCAACAACACTTTCGTAGTTTTTGCAATGTTTTCAAACGGATCACGACGATGCACTGTTATTTCAGATAGTTTCCGCTTTTTCATACCATGCGAAACTCATCTGGTCATTTCTCCTAAACTTGTGGTTGTGTCTTCTCGCTTCTAGAAAAAAACTTCTTTCCTGTGGATGCTCAATTATTGCTTGCTTTTCGTTTGCAGAACAGCTAAAAATAGCCTGCAGGCATGAGAACCCAGAGATCAACTCTCCTAACTGGTCAACACGGCGCTATGGTCAACACCTTTCCCCGTTTACCTGGCATTCCCTCTAATGACGCACTACTCATACTGCTCCAAGGCACGTTATTGCCTCTCGTCGCTACTCATTCTAAAAAAAACACTAATGAATGCCCGTAAATCACCTCCCTTCCCTGGTCAACAAGTTGTTTCCTAGTATCTAATATCGGTTTTTCATGCATCTGAAGCCATTTTCTAAAGTTTATTCATCAATACGTGACCAGCGCTGAACACTCCGTTATTCTAAAAGAGCCTAGCATAAAAATGCCCGTAAATCACCTCTCCGCCCCGGTCAACAGAGCGCCGGTCAACAAGTTGTTGCCTAGCATCTAATATCGGTTTTTCATGCATCTGACGCCATTTTCTAAAGTTTATTCATTAATACGTGACCAGAGCCGAACACTCCGTTATTCTAAAAAGAGCCTAGCATAAAAATGCCCGTAAATCACCTCCCTTCCCGGTCAACACTGCATTGGTCAACAAGTTGTTGCCTAGGAATGCCCCTTCTTCCCCTTTCCTTCTTAACCTCTCCTCCGTTTTCCTTGCCTCAAAATAGCCATAAATAGCCTCACAGAGCTGTTCGCAATGCCCCAATATCACCAAACAAGGCGGGTAATGCCTCTTCTGTTTTTACATTGTCTAACGTCCTCCTCATCTATCTATCATTCTCCATCACAACTCTTCGTTTTACACGCTCTTTGTCCAAGCACACAGTGCGAGAGAGCACGTAGAATGGAGAGAGACAGGACATTCCTTTACCTTCCTCAACCTCCCCTCCTCTCCTCCTTCACGCTTGACCGGGTTCTCAATACTCTGATATGACCACCAGAAGTCCAAATATCACCCAATAAGAGTTGTCAACACCGATTGTTAACTGAGAATGCCTCTTCCTTCCTTTTTTACCTCCTCTACCTTCCTTTCTCCCCTCCCTCCCCCCTTCACGCTTGACCGGGTTTTCATCCCTCTGCCCCTACTCTCCTCTGCCCATTCTCCGTGACTTACCTGCGCTGATTTGACTCGCGTGTTTCTTCTACTTCCGGCTATTTTTCGAGGAAACTTTTTCATTGTTTCCCCTTTCCCAGGAAATTGTTGATTATGTTCTGATCTTACTGCTTCTTTAACTTTCGATATCGCTGTTTTTATGGAAGCGGATCTGTGCGATTTCTGAAGACAGTTTACTCTGACAGAATCAGAACGCGTGACACGAATCGGTTTGCTTTTCTGTGATTTCTCCCGATTTCTCCTATTCCCTTTCCATGGTTTGATATAAGCGAAATTCTCACGCGCTTCAATATCTATTTCCGTAGTTTTCTCACGACCATGAACTTCCATTTCCATACGAAAGCCTCACAATAGCAGAAGGCTTGTTTTGCTCCGCTCTGCCCCACATGCAGAAAACTCGTCTATGGCTTTGTTGTCTTGTGCGTTCCATTTCTTCACAGTAATCCCATAATTCAAAATTTTTCATTATGTACTTTGCTCACAATTGTGCTTCCTCATGAAAAGCTTCCCAAAAGAGATAGGCTTTGTTGTTCCGCTCCGCTCCAATTCCACATAAAGCCCCTAGTTTAGCGCACCTGTGCACTCTTTTCCAGTCAGTTGATATCGGAAGCCCCCTTATTTTCCCATTCCTCCCCTTCCTCTATATCCATCCTATGACACCCTTTTCCTCATACTAACTTGAAGGCTAGAGAAGCGAGAGAGTGTGCGAAATGAGGAGAGTACCGTTATATCCATCCTATGACATTATCCTCTTTACCTGCTCTCATGCCTGTTCTAGAGGCGAGAGAGCGTGTGAAAAGAGGAGAGTTTTCTCTGCCCTCGCCTCACTACTAACAAATACACACGCGCGCGCGTTGTGAGTCACACGAGCGAGGATATTTGATCTACGGAAATTTTTGGTTATTAGTAGGCCTAATTTCCAACTTGTCAATTAACGGCGATTCGTTCGAGCACGTGAACTAGTCAAGATACTTTCTTGAATGGCTTTCGGCAAAATCGCGATAGTGATAACCAAGTCACGGCGAATGTTCTATTATGAGTTGCCTGCGTGCCAATAAGGGTTGTTTTACTGAACTGGCGGCTAATTCCCGCTAATAATAGCGGTAATCAGATAGCTCTTGAGGTTTTTGAGTGCGCATTATCCAATTACCGCGTCCTTTAGTGAATGAAATGGCTCCAATTAGGCCCGATAATCTGGTTGAGGAGCGAATTATCAATTTTTCCTCTTCGACCTTGTTTGCGTCTATTTGTAGAGTATTTGGATAACCTCGAACCTACTGTTCCCTATTTTTTTTTTCTCTTGCAATCTGTAGATAATTTCCTTGATTGTCTTCCGATAGTAAACCTGATGGATAAATACCACATTCAGTGCTTTCTGAGTGCCTTCTCTTCCCTATTTTGTCTGCGAGTGTTGAAAGAAGGAATGGAACGGAAAACTGTTATAGCATGCGCGCCCGTCACATTTTCTGTTACGGACAGTTGATGTCGATTTTCCGCTCCTTTCCTGCCATATTCCATCCCTTTGCAGCTATTCCTTTCGCGTTGGGATGACGGATAGTTTCTCGCCACTCTGACCGACTATCTAGAAACTATCAACGCTCTATTCCTTTGCAGTTATTTCACAGTTACTCTCTTCGTATTTTCACTTGGAATAGCGAGTTTTGCACGTTTTCTCGCCTCTCTGGCCGGATAGAGAGCATTCAGAGTAGTGGTTACCACACAGTTACTCCTTTCGCGTAGGGATGTCGGAGAAAGTTTTGTGCGCTTTGTCGTTTCTCTAGCCGGCGAGAATGCAGTCAAAGTAGTGGGTTCTACCTTTCCACAGTTGCTCCATTCGCGTATCCACACAATAGAGAGTTTTGCACGCTATGTCGTTTTCTCTGGTCAACTAGAAACCATTTGGAGTAGAAATCTCTATAGTGTATCCACGCAGGATAGACAACTTTGCACGCTCTCTCGCCACTCGGACCGAATAGAAAACCGTCAACAGTTATTCTGTGTGTGCAAAACTACTCTCCATCCTACTTTCATCTCGCCATACTGCGCTATTCCACATCCAGCGGTTGAATTTGCTTGCACACTATTACCATAGCTTATTGCGCTATTTTCAATCCTTTTTGTTGTTTTTGTTGTGTCACCTCGCTACAAGGAATCGTCTCTCCTTTTCACATGCACAATCTTCAACCAACGATGGCCACACCATTCCTCCTGTTTACTCTTTCCTCTCGTTCATTTTTTTCTCTCAGACGGTAGATTGACGATAAATTCTCGGCGGAAGCGAAATCTAAATTGGAAATGGATTCGGGTGGTCCAGACCTCATCAGTCCGCATTTTATCGATGATTAACCGTCGAAAGAGAGTGAGAGTGAGTACGTAAATTTGAGAGACTCAGTACGTTACCTTCATGTCATACACGCGAAGCTTCTTCCTCTTTGACGTAGGTAGCGTGAGGCGTGAGATCGAGGATAACCTTGCTTCTTATTCAGACGCCTCGTGTTGTGTTCACCCTCTAGTTCCTTGCTTGCTTCAAGAGATCAGAGAACCGAGTGAAATCAATCTGGCTTGTGAAGCCCTAGAACATTCGAAAGCTCAGCTCTCGAGTGGTAGCTTTCACTATCTGCCGAACTTTTCCCGTAATAAACGAGTGTAAAACATTATTCGTGTTTTTTTCTAATATTATATCTGTTCTCCCTATCTAGCGGACTCAAGCATCACCGTCTCTTGGCTCCTTCGAGCTCTTTGTATGTGGCCTGAAACGCATTCCATTCCCTCTTTCGCCCCAGTCAGCTCACCTGCTCGGGGTAAAAAGGTAAAGGTACTGCCACGTCAAGCGATTTTACAGTCGTACGACAACGCTAGGTGGGACCCGCTGGTAAGGCCAGCTGTTAGCCGGACTACAATCCCCTGCTGTCCAATGCTTTCTAGGGGAGGATTACCTTCCGCAACCGAGGTCACTACCAATTTACCGACCCCGTAGGGATAGAATGCTTGGTTGGCATCGGCGGGGGAAAGGGGATTGAACCCTGCTCGGGGCATATATGCATAACTGATTGTATATAACTGATTGTGTATGACGATCAAGTCATCGAGAACTGAGCATACATCTCACTCTGAATTTCCCCTGATGAACAATTCTTTTTTCTTTCTATGAAATCGCCGATCGTAATATCAGCTACTCCTGTGTATGTCGTGTTTTGAGATCTATCTGAAACATAGTATTTTCGAATAGCGGGATAATAGTGGAGTGGAAGGCGGGATACCACTACTTCCTCCGACCGCCCACTAAATGTGTACGGCCATCAAGTCATCGTGGGTGAACATAGATCTCACTCGGGAGTGATGGCAATTTCCGCTTCCTTCTTACTCCATCCGTCCGGACTCTCTCCATTCTCCCTACTCTCTCGCCCTGTCTGACCGGCGAGAGAGCATATTTGACTGTGTTCTCACTCACTCTCGCCGCCCACCTTACCTCCCCGGGCCCACACTACTGCTGCCTCAATCACCTTTCTGTCGGCTCTCAGGCCCTCTCAATTCCCCATGATTCCCCTCCCCCCTACGAAATCACCTTGCCTCTCTCGTACTTCTCCTGCCTCTCAATCACCTCTCAACCTTCACTGCTTTGAGGCTCAATCTCCCTCATCTCGTAGCTCCAATGCTCTTAGATCCTCTTGGCTTCTTGTCGGGAAGAGAAAGCGAGAGAGTGTGTGAAATTGAGAGAGGCGGAGAAAACGAGAGAGCACACAAAATGGAGAGATCAACGAAATCACCTTGCCTCGACAGCTCATCAACCCAGTCATTATCGCCGCATTCACATCCATTCATCTGGCTGTGATCCAACTCTCTCACTATATCTGACTCTCTACATTCCTCACACTCTCTCGCCCTGTCTGACCAGTGAACGAGAAAGAGAGTCATTCGCATCCTTTCGCCTCGTTCGAATGCTGCTAACGAACAAGTCACTATTTCATCCGTCTATTCTTGGCGCGTTCACAGCCTCGAAATGTGTCCTAATCACCTTTTCTATCAGCAGTGCTCAGCAGTGATTCACTAATGCGCTGATGGGCTGATTGCTCGAATTGCTATTCAATCAGATCGCCGAAAAGCACGTTGAGTTTCATCGCTACTTGGAAGTCGTTGAGTGAGGAATGGAAACGATTCTCATCTGACATCTGATTGAAAAAAATCTCATCTTTATCCACAGAATCAGAGGATTGATCAGTTTCGCAAAGAACCAGTCATCCTTCCTGACTAGTGCCAATTTCCCAATAAGTCTGACTACTCCTGGTTGATATTTACTTGATCAACGAACCTCTGAGGCATCCTTACTTTCGTAAGGCAAATTACTCACTATTTGTTGATTCGCACAGTGATTGTTCTCTATTTTGCCTCTCTGGAGAGAGATCAGGCGGAATGGAGAGAGTCATTGACTGATGAGATAGTGTGCGAAATGGAGAGAGTCACTGTCTGACTGGCGAGAGAGTACACGAAATCGAGAGACCAAAACCACAATCAATGTAAACACCTTCTGATAAGCACAAACCGCAGCACAATAGTATTCGCAAATACGAATGATTGCGCTCTCTTCTATTCCCATGATCTATCACTCTGTCTGACCTGAGATAATATTGTTGATGAATCGCAGGACCAATATGCTACCGGTTAATTAGGCGGTCTGGCATATTAAAGGATGCGAGATAACCCCTCATAGCTCATGCAAAGGTGGTGAAATTCATCTTAATCGTCACAAATTTTTCGCTTTCTCTGACCGTCAATAGCGCAGTACAAAATTAGAGATCGAGAATGTTTTACACTTCCCAAATCACGCAACATCCTGCTTGGTCCTGCGTTGATCTCATTCTACCGATCACTGTCTCTGCAAAACGAAAACATCTACTGCTCTGCGCGACTTTGATGTTGTTTTCACACCTCTCTTCCACTACTTTGTTTTGAATAGCGCAACTCTCTTTCCGGTGCTACCTCACTGTTGAAATATTCCTTCTAATCTTTAGTTAGCTCCAATATCTTGGCCTCCACTCATGTCCACAAAAATCCTCTTCTATGCTCTTTTATGCTATGCGTATTTGTGTAACTTGCCTTCATCTCTCTTCTTTTCCGCTCTGCTCAATTCCATGTACGAAACATCTGTTCAAACTAATCTTCAGATGACCTAGTGAACCCTTCATAGCTTCATCTCACTATTGAATTTCATCCATCATCACTGTTGAAATCTGTTGCGAATTTTCAACGTGATCTCTCGATTTCATCTCTCTGTCTACTGATATGTTCTTTCGCTCGTACGCGTTTCCATGCGCGGAACATTCTATTTAAACTAATCTCCAGATGACCCGGTGAACCCTCTCTCCACAGCTTCAACCTCAGCCCACTATTATGGTACAATTCGGCCGAAGTAAGGGATAGATGCTCTCCTCAAAGTACACACTCTCTCTTCGATTAGAGAAAACGAGAGAGTGTAGAGATCGGAGAGAGTCCAGATCATTAGAAATACTTTCCTCGATTCACACAGTCTCTCGTCGGACAGAGAGAATATGAGAGTACGGGAATTCGAAAGAGTCCAGACTGTCATAGCACTGAAGGTTGCCAGCGGCTTGCCGGCTTTGTGCAGATTACGGGGTGAATCGCGCCAAAGTATGAGAGCTATGAGCCCGCTCTCCTCGTTTCGCGTGCTATCTCGCTTCTCCGACCCGCCAGTGACCAGGTTTTGTTGAGAGAATGCCCTGATCCGCGGTTATGAGCCGGGGCCAAGGGTAGAGCGGCAAAAACCGGGGAATGACCTTGGAAAGGGAATGCGAGGGATCGAATTACTTGCCTTTGAAATTATCTGGTGTTGAGTCACAAAATGGATACGAAATTGACTCAAAACCGAATAGGGTTGAGGAAGCGTTGGGGATGACTGACAATGAATGCCCAAGAACTGAAAAAAATCGAATCTGGGAAAACTGCGAAATCTGCTAATTAACGGGCAGTAAATTACAGCCCTCGACATCATCCTAATCTGCCTGGGGTCAGTCTTCCTACTCCTTACCGCCCTCGCACTCTGCATTGGAATAGCGATAGCGAGGAAGAGGAAGAAAGCGAAACGGTAAATTCTTTATTATTTTAATATTATTATTAAAGTTATTTATGTTTATTATTTGATTTAGATACACGAAAGCCTCACAAGCACTAATCCATGAACCTAACCGCACCTGTCGAATTTTGTACGTACCTTTTGAGTTTCGAAAGGGCTCTGAATGTCTTTTTTGGTGGTGCAAATGAGCTAAGATGTGCGCAAAACTATTATCTTTCGCCAATGCTTCAAATGTTCAGAGTAGGCGTCTGAATTGATTCTAAAAGCACTCATTATATAAAATATGAACAAATTAAAATAATCTCATAATTATAAATATTTCCAGCCGAGCCGTCTCTCCAGCATTCGATGCGCATCTTTCACCACACCATCTTGTGTATGAGGAGCGGAAGGTCAGTTACCCAATAGTAATCTTAAG
Source organism: Pristionchus japonicus (assembly GCA_900490845.1). NCBI lineage: Eukaryota > Metazoa > Nematoda > Chromadorea > Rhabditida > Neodiplogasteridae > Pristionchus > Pristionchus japonicus. The sequence goes on from LS521840.1 coordinate 603,336, forward strand.
CTTAAAGTGTTAGGTTCTTATCTTAAAGTTAAGGCTTAGGGATCAGCGATAGGATCTTAGAGTATACGATGCGCATCTCTCGCCTTTTGTGTATGAGGAGCGGAAGGTTAGGCCAGATTCTCCTCTATGTTTTTTTTAAAATACACTTGCCAGGTTGCTCATAATCATCATCAGAATTATGCTTGTATTTCATATCATTTCTGAAACTCATTTGTCGTCTGATAGATGTCTTCGACTTCAAGATAATTCCTTGCAGCCAAGCGAACCCCAGCCTCCACCCTCAGCTAATAGACATCTAGAGCATTCAAAAGAAAACTCATTCACCTCTTTCTTTGAGGTCTTAGAGATCATCTCGTACTGTCTTAGGGTAAAACCTTAATATTTTCCAGCCAAGCGAGCCTCAACCTCCACCCTCAGCCAGGAGTCTCACGCGGCGTTTGCATCGGTTAGTGACTGCTATCAACCTTGCGAAATATTGTATTTGGCACATCATTTCGCAAAATCTTTGAAAACATCAAGGTCTGCTCGATCAAATCGCGTATGTTTCGCCGCTACTTCGAATGTTTGGTGTTAGCGCTGGTATCAATACCGAGACGTCAGACGTCGCAAATAAAAACTCATCAGAAATCAATTCAACATAAAGACGATCTTTGGTCTTTGATCTCTCTCCATTCCAGACCCGACCGCATCCACATCCCCGCTATTGCTCAAGAAGCCATGATGGAGGCTCCGGTAGCGGTTGATACGTGGGTTGATCTTTGATCTTTGATCTCTGGTCTCCTAAACTCAAACGGCTGCTCGTAGTTCTAGTGGCAGACTTGCATTGCCATTGAACTCCCGTTTTCGTTTGTTTTGTGACTGATAGTAACAGTAACATGACATTAGAACCATTGAACATCGCGAAGAGCGAAGTACAGATATTTTACAGATACAGATATTTATCCTGACATCAGGCAATGGGCCTGCAGGACGCAACTTTAGGGAGGGGATTGGGATCTTCGTACTCAAAGTGTCTTTGGGTCAAGGGATGGAATCTTCTTACATTTATCTTCTCATTTGATAGTCGCACTTGGTCGAGATCGTTTGAGGAGCGAAGTAGATCAACCAGCCGCCGAAGTCCAT
>LS521840.1:611250-627158 GCA_900490845.1 Pristionchus japonicus
GATTCATATCTCGCAAATATGATTGCATCATCATTACGAAATATTTTTAAAAATCAGCAGTTTTTATTTTTTGCTGAAACGAAAGAGCCTGCACTTGCCGTTTCTTGCCTACCATTCGTTGAAACATCTATGACGATCATTGCCAAAAAAGTTCGAACACTAGAGGATGAGAAAAAGCTAAGAAATTTTGAAAATATCCGTAAAAGTACTCTATAGAAAATTGCTTTTTGTTCAAATGTTAGACATCCTTTCGTCACCACTTCAGATAAATGAAATATTAGTGTTCTAGAATGATGCCTACAGCCACCTCTTACAGTGCTGGAAACCACAACTGTCAATCGTTATTCCCAGTGAAGTTACAAAAATTCAAACACGTAGCTCAAATATCGTCTTTTTCGAGTATTGCATCATTCATGTGAAACCGATACCCAAAATTGGGGTCTGAAAAAATTCTTTAGGAATAGCCTCAACGATCACTAACGACAGCTTGCATTCAAGTGCTATGGTCATTCCGAAATGTTTTCTTAAAAAATATTACTAAAAATTGTGGGACACCCCAATAGAAATAGAAAATTTCGAATTATAACTGAAGTGAAAGTGAGCTTCGTCTAGTTTACCTCGTAGAGGTTGCCGAGATGAGACTGTTTCGGGAAATTGTTTACGTTTCTCGACCAAATCAAATCAGGCGGGGTAGAATCTATTGATTTGTGCCGGCAAATATCGTCTCTAAAATAATAATAAAAGATCTTCTTCCAGAGGTCTCAGCCGTAATCGGGACGTTCAATCGATATCGTCCATGGACACTGACTCCCGCTACGATATTCAGGAGGTGTCCGCCGTTTAGTTTATCGATTTTCCTGGCACTACTACAGTATCCCGGACGGATCGACAATTGACTTTACAAATGCATGCTTTGTAGATTGGCTGATACTCACACATCTTCCGCGTCCGGGATACTGTAGTGGCTACTGTACCTTTTTGTTAGTTATCGATCGATAGTTGTCCATGTTAATCCAGTAGCTTTTTTCACTACGCATTTACTCAATATCAGTTACTCAAACACGTTCAAAAGTATTTATCCACTATACTCCCTCATTTCCTCTCACAACGAGTGCTTATCGATTTTTCTGCTAATCAATATTTATACCGTATCCTACCGTAACTTTGCCAAGGCCTTGCTCAATTCTCCATAGCATCAAACCATTCCGAGTGGTATGATACCAGAGTTTTAAAAAGTAATTAGGATCAGTCCATTGTTTTGTTCCGTACATTCCTTCTTTGACCTACCGTGATAATTGTTGCGTATTATCGATAATCTAGTCAGTTCACAAATTTCATCATTCCACATTCATATCAATTCGTATTTCTTGTAAAATATTATTTAGGAAGTGTTATTGTGTATAAAAAGAGCTTGAGCGAAACAAACTATATTTCAAATAAATTATTGTGAAAATGAGGGGAGTGGTGTGTATCTATACCATGCTGCTTCAAACTGCTCTTTAGCGTGTCAAAACAAAGTCCCTTCGGTCTATGACGTATTGTTTATTCCCCACTTTCGCGGTTACTCATCTTTCCTGATAAGCGGCACCACAAGAGGTGTCACCAATACCTTGTTCATCGATCTATTTTGCAATCTGTATTTCCTTACTCTATTGTTGTTAATCGTATTGGTATTGTTATTCGCGGAAAAGTAAGGATTACAGTAATGGGAGGCAATAGGATCAGTGTCTTGTCAAAGGAGCATTTGCCTTATTCTTTGTTCGCATATCGCATTTTTCAAGTTGAAAACGGTGAGTAAAATTTTCGTAAGGTAGAACAGTCCCAGTTGCAGGGACCATTTTCTATTTAGAGTTTAGCCATGATACAGTGTCACGACTTTACGTAAAATGGCAGTAAGTTTGTTTCTCAATATTAATCCTATTTTTGATTTCATTTAGTGGACGAGAAATCAACGCGGAGCTTCCAGTTAAGGAATTAAAATCAACAGATTTTGTTGAACATGGAAACAAGCTCTTTTTCGCGGCGCAAAATAATGTAAGTACTAGAGAGAACAAACAGTTATGGCCAAAACTGAGTTCCCGATCTCGAAATAATCAAACTCCTTCTCGTACCGTGCTCGATCAGTGTTTTTTTACCTGAATAGATGGTATAATATTAAATTGAAGGTCTACTCTGTCGCGTTCAACCCTCCGAATGGAATTATCATTGTGACTGTTCGAAACAGACGAGAGGTCACGTGTTCTTCTGCGAATGATTACACGCATTTGCTCCTTAACTTCACAACTATCACTTACAGGGCGAAGAATTTCGCGAAGGAGGGATATGTAGTGTGATGCGAGACGGAATAAAATACTTCTCACGGATTTGTGACGATCCCGGCGCTGATGGCATCATCGTAGAGAGCGATAGCACGTTTGTGAATGTCATCCACAGGTTGTTTACTTCACATTAGAGTTGCCGATTCGAATTCGAAGTTTTCGAATGGGAACATAGTGAGAGCATATGCAAATTGAAGAGAGCGTCGGTATCTTTCGTCATTTCGAAGTATTCGAATGAGCGAAGATCTCGAATTCGAATCGGCAACCCTACAATACATAATCATTTCATTCCGACTACGTTCAGAGGTCGTGCAGTTTATTGTGACAGAAATAACGAGAAAGGAGAGCCTTCAAACTCAGAAGTTCCATTCGTGCGAGCGTGGAACGATAGCATGATCGTCATCGAGGTTTTCTCTTCTTTTCTTTGCACTCTCAAGATAGATACAGGTAATCTCGGCATTATGTTTCTCAACCTTGTCACAACTTTTGTGCATTTCATTCCTCATTGTGACGTCTCAACGAGAAAATACTCGTTGCAGCTACCCAGGCATCGATTCAATCCTGTTTGCAATGCGCTTGATTCGTACCCGTTCATCTACGTGGCGCTAAATTTCGCCGTCGCTTATATACTGAACAATGACACTATGGAGTTTCTTCCGGAATTGCGCATGTCGTGAGTTATGCGATGTTAAAAAGCAGTGAAAAGATCCGTTCATTGAAAGTTCGGATCTTTGTTCCATTTTTAACGCCACATTATTGCTCCATCTGCGGCAACCTCTTTCCTGATATTTTTAAATTGTCAGTGGCTACTCCATCCAACGAGTGGCGGGAATCCACGGGGGAGTGCTCGCTCTGCTCACTTGGGGAGATGCGAACATGATGGGGATTCGGACCAAGCACGTGCTGCATGTGCAGATACCCGAAGTGAGCAGCACTTTTGGACCAGCCATTCTCACTATCCATCTCATTCTCCGCCTCACTTCTCCAGCTGAACGGTCATAGAGAGGGAGACCCTGGGGCCAAAAGTGCAAAAGTTCTAAGTAAGCTATGCAAATCGGGCACTCGGTCGGATGAGAACATTCGGATGATAACCTACTGGATGAGCACCATTTGCATATTCGCCTATTACATGGTTATCATCCGAATGTTCTCATCCGACCTAGTGCCGCAAATCGTTTTTGCTACGTAGCACGCATTCTGGCTGACGTGAAAAGTATGCAGATAGTTGGTTATCAAAGATTGTGTGAAACAAATTGCAACTCATGCCAAGTGTCTTATTGAGTCCTGCTCATTTTCAGATAATGCAAGCAGCGCAAATGATCTGCGAATTCGAATCCGAGTGAGTTAATCACTTTTTTCCCATGAAACCCTTTCTTTAAAGATTTCTGCAAAAATTTGCACCCCAAAAAGTTCTCGGCAAGGGAACATTCGGCATCGTTTTCGAGGCACGAAATAAGTTGGACAAGTGGAGCTATGCGGTCAAACGGATTGCCGTGAAAGGAAGGCTGGTTCAGCAATAGTTTATTGTGAAAATAGTGGATATTTGTAGCGAAATTGATGTGGAAAATACGTTGAAAGAAGTTTGCGTTCATGCAGCTTTGAAACACGAAGGACTCGTTGGTTACAATAGTGCTTGGATCGAGAAACCTCCTGCAGGGTGGCAAGTTCGTTTTCTAACGTAAACCTCTAAAAGAATCAAGTTTTACAGAAACAATCGGACGTTCGACTTCTGAAGAAGCTAGAATATGAAGAGCCGGTGACTTTTAATTCAGAATGAGCCGTTTGAATTTTAGTCCTTTCAGTTGAAGTACAAGGACGACTGCTGGTTCATCTATGTTCAGATGGAGGTATGTTTATCCAAATTAAAATAAATATGAGATCTATTAAGTTGTGCACGCAAACGCTGCATGATTGGCTGATTTCTAACGCAACAAGGGATTTGGTTCAAGCCAAATTATGGACGAAACAGCTGGTCTCGGGTGTTGGCTATCTTCATCAAGAGGAGAAAATTCATCGAGATTTAAAGGTAGCACCTGCAATTCTGCATGTAAAACTGTGAACAATCAGCCCCTAAACATTCTCTTCGACTCGAAAGAGCGTCTGAAGATCTGTGATCTTGGCTTGATAACTGACAAAGTGCTACAAAATGGACAAGAAATTGACAGAACAAGAACGAGCATTGGGACACCGATGTACATGGCTCCTGAGCAGGTTTGGTTGTTTCGATTTTCTGAGAAAAGCTGAAGATCGTTTCAGCGATTATGGAACTACACATCCAAAGTTGACATCTTCAGTCTCGGGTTGATTTTCATCGAACTCTGTGTTCACATGAACAGTGAAAGGAAATCCGAGGTAAACAACATGATTTCGAAATTATTGAAATTGCCTAATTTTTCATAGGTTCTCATGGACTATCAGAGAGGAAAGCCTTGCGACATTCTCAAGGAGATTCCAGAAGCAGTAAGTACCGATTTTCTTTCCACACCATCATTCTAACAACCACCTGATGTCAAGTTCAATCATTTAAGAGTGCATGAAGTACCAGAAGATGTTCCTACTTAACTAATTATTTAATTAATTGTTTAAATTAGTAATTATTAAAATTGCAGGACCAATTCGTCTCCTGGCTGACCAACATTGACCCTACGAAGAGACCGACTTGCGATGAAATTCTCGCTTGCGAATTCTTCTCATGAAAGAAAATTGATTTCCTCGTTCGTGTATGAATACATGTATGTATGTACCAATAAATAATAAGAGAAAGAAATACAAGACCAAGATATAATATAAATCTATTAAGATATCAAGTAGAAAAAGTTAATTCACAATCACGATTTGAGCGAGTACTGTATGTTTTTTTTCTGTTGTTTATGTTGTCGTGGTGTGTTAGTCTCGTGGTGTATCCAGAGTAGCGTTGTAATGTTGCGTCTCGTTTTGCTGGTCCTTTAGGCAATATTGCGTAAATATATGTTGTTTTCTGCAATTTTTTGCTCTATGATACAAAAAAATCGGACGTAGTTCTCGATCAGTTCAGGAGTTACAACGTTGGAATAATGTGTGAGGGTTTGATATGGGGGCAAAGGATAAATAAAGTAACTTAAATATTGTCATTGTTTATACTAAAATCTGAGCGTCTGCCTTACAGCGTCCTGACCCCATTGGTCTAAACAGAGAAGGGTTGACAAAGGTTTCGCGCCTATGCAAGAAATGAGCGGGGAGAGCGATCCCTCCTCTCTCTCATCCTCCGATTCATGCAAATCGGTTCCCTTCTCTCGAGGAGCTGTGTATCGAGCGCATGATCGCCTGTTGGGGGAACTTATCTGCTGTTTTGGCCCGGGCTGCGACCGCTCGGCGTGTGCGCAAGGCTGAGAATGTGAATGATAGGGAAGAATGCTCTGTGACAGTAGCCTGGGCCAAACAACAGAGAAGTGCCCTATTGGGTTTGCAACACTAACCCGACTTTGTTTGTGCACGTGTGCACCTCCTCGTAATCGGTTCTGACTTTCAGTTTTGTTAGTGTGAGAGAGCCAGTGTTCAGTGTGATTCGCAATTTTTAATCACTTTCATTGCGCTAGCCCCTAATCGTGATCTGTCTGTGCTCACATATTTCTCGAATGATGCTCGACTTTTTAGGAATGGGCAATTATGACAGTGTGGTGAAGAAGGAGGTACTGCCTGATGCTAATCTATACCACGTCGCTCTCTATCAAGTGGAAGATGGTAGGGTCGTTAAATCGGTTTCCGTAAATTCGCACCCTATAGAGACAAACTGCCACAGAGTGCGAATTGTTTCAAGAGAGCGCGAATAATTCGCAGAGAGAGACGATTTGCGAATAGTTCGCACTCCCTTCTCTCTGATTTTACGTGTTCTCTCGTCGCCTGTCTAATTCTTTTGCATCCGCGGGAGAGGGAAATACCGGTGCGAATTATTCGCACGAGTGCGAATAGTTCGCACTCTCTCTGCGGAAGGGAGTAGGGGTGCGAATAATTCGAAACCTAAACCGAACCGACAACCCTAGAAGATGGTGAGAAGCAGTGAGAAGAGTGAACGGTTCTCTCTGCACAAATTGCCCAATCAATTATCTTACCAAATCATCGACCGACCTTTGAAGCAATTCTGTTGTCCCAACTGATTTCAACATTAACAAACCACCTCATTTCCAACTCTGTGCGAAACTACGAAAATCAACAAGGCTACTTCTGACGGCTTTCCTCTTTGTCGTCAAACCAGTCAATGCTTTCGCTCAATCAGGAACGATTTTTTATCGGGAGACAGGCCGATACGTTAGTAATGCAGACCACCACAGGCTGTATGTGAAGTGGCAGTAAGATGAGCAATCAATTATTTATTTCAAAGAGAAAGTATTTCAGAGGCAACGAGGTTGAAGCTAGATTAAACAAAGGTTGCAAGACATATTCGTGTGTTGCGCATGGGAATAAACTCTACGTTGTGATGGAAGAAGCGCTTGAGAAGAGCAAAAGGGTTAGTTTTCCTCGAATCATTCCCCTATTCTTCGTTTCTCTGTCGGCTCTATCGATATGACGACAAACGATTGAACAGATCAGCTTATCAGCGCGTTCGCCTAAGAATCACATACCTCTCGGTACAGCAAAAAATGAGGAACTCTACATCCGACAGATTTCGATAGCCCTATGGGTCGTACATCGATTTCTGATAATGTTTTGTGTCAGTCATCCTCATTTGCATAATTGCATGCCCTCAAAGTATGACTACATTTTCACATTTATTGCTGCAACTCAGCGGAAAGTCATCAGATCTTCATGAAAATCTGGCTCTATGCCTGATTTGACATGCTGATCACGCTCCAGTTGTTTGCATTTGAAAATTTTGAGTTTCATTTTTTTCGGTCAACTTTGAACTAGGATTTCTCGAATACTAAGCCGAACACCTCGCTAATTTTTTGATATGTTATAGGCCTTGACCAGAGCTATTGATTTTATATATATATGTGGGCATTTCGAGCGTACCCTCGTAGTGTAAAACGCGAAAAACTGGTAACCATTTTGAGCGAATTAACGCTCATTCCCTGCCGCTCACCCCGCCTGCGCGGTGTGAGGAAAGAGAGGAATGAGAGAATAATCACTCTCTCTCATTCTCGGACGCGCGCTTTTCATTCTCCCCTCTCATTCCTCACTGCGCAGGCGGGGTGAGCGGCACGGAATGAGCGTTAATTCGCTCAAAATGGTTACCAGTTTTTCGCGTTTTACACTACGAGGGTACGCTCGAAATGCCCACATATATATATATAAAATCAATAGCTCTGATCAAGGACTATAACATATCAAAAAATTAGCGAGGTGTTCGGCTTAGTAATCGAGAAATCCTAGTTCAAAGTTGACAGAAAAAAATGAAACTCAAAATTTTCAAATGCAAACAACTGGAGCGTGATCAGCATGTCAAATCAGGCACTGTGCCAGATTTTCATGAAGATCTGATGACTTTCCGCTGAGTTGCAGCCATAAAGGTGAAAATGTAGTCAAACTTTGAGGGCATGCAATTATGCAAATGAGGATGACTGACACATAACATTATCAGAAATCGATGTAGGACACCTAGGCCTATCATAATTTGTGGGTAACTCATAGTGGCGTTTTTTTGCTGTACCGGAATACCCTGAATATGTGTGATTCTTACGCGAACGCACTGTTATGAGGATAATTTTTTTGTAGCAATGCGTAAAAATATCGAATACAACCAAGTAGAGTCATGGTTAAGAGTTATGAGTTCTGCCCATTTCAGGTCACCTCAGCCTCTTTCAGCCCTTCGTCAGGATTGACAATTTCATATGTGCGAAATGCACGAGAGGTGAGAACGATAGATGAGAATCTCTATGATTTACACAACGGAATACGACATGAGGCTATTAAAATTTCTCGTTGAAATTTATTCGTTCAGCTGAGAAATTTTCTTCGTACATATCTGATGGGGATTAACTCATTTCTCTCTCGAAGTGGCTTTTGGATGGTCATGCACCAATATTAATGATCACAACTTCATCGATTTTCGGCCCAGGCTCAACAGCGTTGAGTGAGGAATGAGGCGGGAAATTAGAATAGTCTCAATGACAATAGTCTGAGAATAAATTATGGAATTTTGGTCCACACTCCACCGCATGTTAGAGGTAGAAATAAGCAATGGTAGGGAGAGGATGCTCTGTAGGAAAAGTTTGGGGCCGAAAAACAGGAAAGTGCCTGATATCAGGGCGAGGAGTTCTACGTCGGAGGTGTGTGCAGCAGAGTGCGAGATGGGCGCAAATATTATTCACGCATCTGCGACGATCAAGAGCGGTGCAAGATGGAAATTGATAAGGAACACACATTCAAATACTTAATCCACAGGTTACCTTTTTGGCCCCTTGCAAGACTGACATACAATCCAGGGGTCGCGCTGTTCATATTGATCCACGCACATCGGTTCCGTTCGAATATTCGACCCTTAAAAGCCCAATCGTGAGATCATGGACCGACCACTCTATTGTGATTGAAGTGAGCGCACACTAGTGATGCCGGCTCGTTTTCGAATTCTTCGCTCTCTTCATTTCCCACACGCTCTCATCCTTTGCCGGTACGAAGACTTCGATCCATTTCGAAGAGTTCGTATACGAATTAATAGGCCTAGTGCACGCTATCTTCCAATCACTCTCAGATGGCACAACAAAGCGCTCTCACTACAACCTCCATAAGTGCGCTGGACTCCGCGCCCTTCATATACATCGTGCAAAACGGCGTTCCGCACATTCTCAACACGGACACCATGAAGTTCGTCCCCGCAACGTGGCTGCAAGTCGAGTAGTGAGTTCATTTTTTGAATTTTTTCCAGCAACTTAAGTTGTTTAGCTTCTTCGAAATTTACGAAATCGTGGGGATTCGCGAGGATATGGCGTATGTGACTGGGACTAAGACGGAAATGTTCAAGACATACAGATGCTTCATGCAGATCCAGCTCCCCGACGTGAGAATCTATTTCTCACCTCAACAAATAACTTTTTTCTACTTTTCAGTCACTTGGCAAGGACAGCGAGTTCGTGTCCGAGTGAGTCGGAAAATAATTTGCAAATATATACAAACAATTCATAATTAGCTCATTCATCTCAGGTTTCTGCTGAAGTTTGAGCCACGCAAAATTCTCGGCAAGGGAACGTTCGGCTGTGTATTCGAAGCTCAGAATAAGTTGGATAAGTGGAGCTATGCGGTGAAGCGGATTGCCGTGAGAGGAAGGTAGCAAACAATCTATCGAATTTGAGAATTTTTTCTGTATTGGCCCGGATCTGATCGTTTTGAACGAGCTCGAGATTGTTAGGGCGGAGACTACTCTATGATAAACGACTCTATAAACTGTTAGAATAAACGATGCAATTACAGCGAAGATGAAGTACAAAGAGCGTTGCAAGAGGTGTGCGCCCTTGCATCGCTCAAACACGAAGGAATTATTGGCTACAATAGTTGCTGGATGGAAAAACCGCCGCCGGGGTGGCAGGTTCGATTTAAAAAAAAATTAAATTAACAATTGCATAATCTTACTTGAGAAACGGACGGACGCTAAGCTACAAAACAAACTGGGACTCGAAGAATCGGTAATTTTATGCTCAAAATGAAACAGGTCAATGATTTTCCTTGCAGCCACAAAACTACAAAAACGATTGCATGTTTATCTACATTCAAATGGAGGTTTCTGCTACGTTTAAACAAAATTTATGCAAATTGATTTAGCTTTGCAAACAATCCCTAAACGATTGGCTTTATGCCAACAAAACAAGAGAGCTGGCTCAAGCAAAGTCGTGGTTCAAGCAACTCGTTTCTGCTGTAGGATACCTACACCAGAAGAACAAGATTCATCGAGATTTGAAGGTTAGAATAATTCAACAAAGTTTAATTAATAGACTAACTGCTAGCCTCTCAACATACTGTTCGACATGGAAGGCCGCATCAAGATTTGCGACCTCGGACTAGTCACAAATCGAGTGCTGACAAACGGCCAAGAGATTGATCTTACGAGAACGATCGCCGGTACTCCAATGTACATGGCACCAGAGCAGGTTTGATGGTTTGAGTGTTGACAGGGTTGAGACAATCGACCAATTGAGCTTTGCCAGACGCAAGCGAATCTTTCAGATAGAGGGCAACTACACCTCCAAAGTTGACGTTTACAGTCTTGGACTGATTCTCGCCGAGCTCTGCGTTTGCATGACCATTGAGAGAGCGCACGAGGTACGAATAGGATTCGATAAACGAGACAAATTCCATCTCGTCGAGCAAAGTTGCGTGGTCCCTACTCCACCGAGAAAAATGAGAAGTATCTTTTGCCGAATTTGCCGTTCTCGTTTATCGAACCCTACTTATAAAGGAACAAACGTTCGTGAAACATCACTTTCTCAGGCATTCATGTGCTATCGTAGAGGACGCCCAACTACCATTCTCAAACACCTGCCCGAGGTGGTAAGAACAATAACTTTGGAAGCTTTTCGACACTAATTCCCTAAAATTCTCATTCCTCGCCTCACTTCTCTCTCGACGCGGACTAGTCTGGGCGAAAATCGAAGAAGTTCCAGGTTTTCGCCAATCTGCACATTTCAGGATCGACTCGTCTCTTGGATGACTAATGTGGGAGCGTCAAAGCGTCCGACCTGTGAAGAAATTCTCGCCAATAAATTCCTTGCGTAGTATTTTTTCGTAGGAATTCATGTATCCAAAATATCCGCATTTTTTCTATCTATCACCACTGCTCACCCTGTGCTTATTCGATTTGCTTGAGTTCTGCTGCCTCTCCCAAATGCTGCCCCGTCCTGCGTATATCTACCTCTTTTTGTATGAGAACAATTGCTTGTATGGAACAATGACCTTCTCTTTCGACTTATCTGTAGTACATTTGCATGCACAAACACTCTCAACACACATAAATTAAGCCATTTCATCGGTATCGCATCGTTAGTAATCGGGAGAGTCGTCGAATTTCGTAAATATTTTCGTAAATCGAGGGGGCGGGGTTTGAATAAAGGGGGCGAGGCTTAAACAATTCACAGCAAGGGTAGTCATTCCTCCTTGGTCTGCACGATTACGTCATCATTTCTGCAAACTGCAACGATTTATCGATTGATTTATCTAATTCTTTATCGATTGATTTGTGTGAAAAACAACCATAAGGCACTTGCTATCACACCCCAAGGGTATCAAGGACCATGAATGGGCAATGGATGTACGAGTTTTAGGTTATCTAAGGTCGATTTCAACAAAATGTTTGAAAAAAGCGTCTCGAGGTCCGAGCCCGACTCAGCAAGGGTGGAATCTAATCTGGGAACAAGAAAAGAGCGAAAACAATGCAAAGACCGGACAGAATGGAGACCCGTGGAGTCTACTCGGAGAAGGGAAAGAAAGTCTCGCTAAATCCCTCTATCCCACGTTTTCAGAGAGGGCGAGAAGAACAAGAGTCACACCACAAACGGACTATGTACTCGCGAGTGTCTACTTCCGTTAGGCGCCACTGCTTTAGGCATCAATTCTTGGTGGTAGTGGGTCGCCCGGTCGTGGAACACGGGGGCTGCAGCTGCTGCAGCAGGCCTTCCTTCTACTGCAGCTGCAGCCGCCCGGTCGTACCTCTGTCCTCCTCCGGGTGCTGGCGGTCCCGAGGTGGTGCCCGCGGTCCCCGCTGCGCCTGAAAGATTGTAATTTTTTTCAATGTTGTGAGCAGGGAAGCTCAATACAGTCGTTATACTCAATATCAGACTAGTGCCTGCAGCCCATGCAGCACCTACAGCCTGGTCTAGTGCTGCAGCAGCTGCAGCCCATACATCCCCTGCAGTAGCCCCCAACCTTCACCTGAAGCACCTGCAGCCGGCACGTACTGCTGCCGCTTCGGGGGCGCTAATCACTGATCTAACCACACGCGTTTCCCCTTCAGAATCGTCCACTCCTTGTTGCAGCTGCAGCACCTTTATTAATACCTGCAGCACCTGCGACACTTGCAGCCCTTCCAGCCCTTCCAGTCTCTGCAGCCCATACAATCCCTGCAGCCCTCCCCCATACCTGCAGCACCTCCAGCTGGCACGTACTGCTGCCACTTCGAAGTTCTAACAACTCAGCTAATCACCCTCCTCTCCCCTGCAGCACCTGCAGCAGCCCTCAACCCTCAAAAGCAGATCCTGCAGCCCTTGCAGCACCTCTATTAATACCTGCATCCAACACGGCCCCTGCAGCCCTTGCAGCCCATGTAGCCCATATCACCAACCTGCAGCACCTGCGAGCCACGTACTGCTGCTTTTTGGGTTGCGCTAATCACTGGTCGAACCACATTCCCCCGTCCAGCAGCTGCAGCAACTTTTAAACGCACCTGCAGCCGTGCAGCCCATACCACAAACTTGCAGCAACTTTACACATACCTGCAGCACCTGCGGCACTTGCAGCCCTTCCAGTCTCTGCAGCCCAGTTAACCCCTGCCGCAGCCCCTCCCCCAATATACCTGCGGCCCCTGCAGCAGGCACGTATTGCTGCCGCTTCGGGGGCGGGCGGTCGCAGCAGCAGAGAGTGAGCTCTTCTAACAATTCAGGTAGCCGCACCTCTCTCCTCGCTCATTACGATCCATCGCGCCACTATTGATGTCAATGCAGCATCCAAAACCAGGGCCTGCAGCCCTTGCAGCAGCTGCAACAACCCTGTATCCTCACCTGCAGCCCCTGCAGCAGGCACGTATTGCTGCCGCTTCGGGGGCGGACGGTCGCAGCAGCAGAGAGTGAGCACGACGAGAGAGATGATCACGACGATGACGGCCAGACCGAAGGCTGCAACGAGGGAAGTTGGTCTTTGATCTTTGACCTCTGATCTCTGGATGCGTCTAAGTTTACGCAATTAGAAATTTTGATTGATCGGACGTTTTTGAAATCATAGTTTTTGAAGTCCAAAGCGTTCAAGGCATCGAAGCTCGTGGCTACTTCAGGTGAAGACGGGAATGCGAAGCATATTTGGATCAGGATCGACAACCATTTCGAAAGGGGCTTTCTCAACACGCTCTCTCGAAGATAGGGCTGTGCGAGATTTCACGAGAATAAGGAGTAGAGTTGTCTATACGGAATGCGGAACTCCCTCTCAATCATTCCCCTCTCTCTCTCATTCCGCAATGCGGTCGACCCCCCTCGATTTGAAGCGGAATTCCGCAATGATTGCGGAGTTCCGCAATCCTCATTCCCTCTCGCTCGCTTTGGAGGAATCGGCTCACCTCACGCAGTTGAAAACGGCTATGTTTCAGTCGCTCCTACATTGGTCTAAGGCTATTTTCTAAGTGTGAGAGATTGCGGAATTCCGCATTGAGAGGGGACCGGCTCCCTCCAACTGCGGAATGAGGAATGAGAGGGAAAAGCAATGCGGAATTGCGGAATAAATTCCGCATAGACAACTCTAATAAGGAGTGATTGAGAATCTGGACTGAAGAAAAACCACTCACCGAAGATGAGCGCGACCGCCGTGTGCTGTTCGCTGTTGCGGTCCTGCAACGGAAAGACTGATCGTCGATCTGTGGTACCGTAACCTATCGTAGCCCGGACTACCGTAACCCAATGCGCAACTGCCGTCTCCTATCGCAACCGATCTAGCACGCTACAGTACCCTTACCGTACCTTGAGAACGGCCAGCACATCGGATGTCTTGGTGGCCGGATCCTACCACTACCTACCATAACCCATCCTACAGTAACCAGGTTCTTGTAGTACACTACCGTACCTTGAGCGCACTCAGCACATCTGATCCGTCCACGGCCGGCGGCAACGAGAGGAGGAGGAGGAGGGAGAGAAAGGAGGAAAGTAGCGGAGCGACCACCCGGCGAGCCATCCGAGACGAACTATGAGGGAGGGAATGAGGGGAGAGGAAGAGAGGAGAAGGAGGAGAATGAAGTCTGCAAAGGTAATTAAATGTCTGCAAAAGTGAATACAAAAATGTCTGAGAAAAAGGAATCGATCCGAGAACGAAGATACGCGAAAGCAGGGAAAACCACAGATTTGCAAGGAATCTGCCAAAGACTGAATGCTGTTTTCGCAAGAAGGCTCAGCTCGCACTTAGCAGTCTCCCAGAGTTCGGAGAGTGAGTGCAAGATTGACAAACGCAGGAGCGAAAGGATCCGTGAAACTTCTGTACCTTTCTTCTGGCCTGTCTCTCCGTGAACCAGTCTGAGCGAGAAGGACTGAGAATGGCGGGGATAGAATACTTTACTGAGAAGCTAAGGCCAAAAAGTACAGAAGAGCCGGATTCCTGAGAATCTGCGAGATGAATGCGGGAAACGAAAAGATAGTGGACCAGAAACGGCTAAGTTGTTGTGGGAGGAAAAATCACGAGCGAATTTCGAAACAGACTCCGGAAAACGGAGTCAAACTAATTCGGTTTGTTGGAAAGGATGAGGTCACGACTCTGGATTTGGTTCCGGGTTCCGGCTATTGTAAGCAGTTTTACGTCAGAGGAAAAAAGAAAAATCAATTATCGTACATTTTTCGTATTTAGGATCGTAGAAAAGTTAAGCTACCTCTATTACTTCTTTCTTCGACGATCTAACCTAATGTGGCAATCTATCTGACATTGAGAAAGAGTTCGTGGATAGAAGACACTCGCCCTCCAAGAGGCGGCGTCCACTGCTAAACGCGTTACAAGTAGCGCCGCTGCTTGCAAACAGTTAGTTCCCGGCCCACTCTTCCGGGTTCGTGCAAGCTATTCTTTGACTAGGGCGGGAGTGGTTTTTATGCTCCACACGTTCAATCATCAGCAGGAAGGCAACAGAGCACATTTTGACAAAATGGTTGAGGAATTGCACCTCACAGCGTTCTGGCACCATTGTTCTCTCCAATGAAGGGCTAAACTAATGATAAGTTGCCCACCTTTGGAAATTATTGAAAATGTGCGGGTAGAGAGATCTCTCCTCTCCCTAGTTCGATTCATGCAAATCGGTCAAACTTCGTTGCTGCGGCAGACGCGGTTATCTCAAAACCAGATGCGTTTCCCGCTGCCTTCTTCATTTGAAGAAATCATGTCAGTTTGATGGGTGGCCTTTTTCTGCCGCGAACAAGAAAAAATTGATAAATTTGATACTCGAGCTATTTTCAGCCAGTTTGACACAACGAACGGTAGAGAAATGGAGTGGATTAATGTGCATCCGCACCAGAGCGAACAGACAATGTTTGTGAGAGTGGTTGTTCTCCGCCTGAGACATGAGCGTGTTCCGGGATCTCTGATCCATGCTCCCTGAGTCTCGATGATTCCGCAGCTCAGTTAGGTTTCATTTTGTCAAAAATATTCATTGGTTATTACATTGTTTTGTTCAAATAGGTTCCATATATGGCTGAAATGAGGAATTTGGCGGTGAGATTGATCACTCTCTGCTTTGAACTCGATAAAATCCAAAAGAGACGCGGTTGTAGGAGACAGGAGCGTCCTCTGATTGTTCGCCGTGGTTCGATGACAAAGAGACGCGGTTGTAGGAGACAGGAGCGTCCTCTGATTGTTCGCCGTGGTTCGATGACAAAGAGACGCGGTTGTAGGAGACAGGAGCGTCCTCTGATTGTTCGCCGTGGTTCGATGACAAAGAGACGCGGTTGTAGG
>LS521875.1:6898-46755 GCA_900490845.1 Pristionchus japonicus
CAATGAAACGAACAGAATCAATTTGGTCTCCATTGGTCCCCGAATCCCTGAATGCGAGGGTGTTTGGGAATTCCCAAGTTCATGGCGAATTCACAGGAAACAGTTTCGAGAACAGGAAAAGCTACGTGAACGTTTGATAGCTGACCATTCCCTGTACCCTAGACGATCAACGCGAGCCTATTTCCAGGTACGTTCTGGGCATTTCTTGTGCTCGCTCGCCTACTCAGACTATTTATGGCGTGCGTTCGGGATTAGTGGCGAGAATTGTAGGCTTTTCGAGGAATTTGAAGTGTTGATCGGGTAGAAAATGATTCTGGGTGCACAAAATGGCGGCATGAGAGGTTGAAAACAATCAGAGATCTCGTTGATAGAGAAGTTGTAGTCCTAAAAGATATTCAGAACAACGAATAGCTTATGTTAAAATGGAATGTGGGTCAATAAAGTGAATTGTGATTTGAAATTGTTAAAACTGTCCGGTGAACGTAATCGAGTTGATGAACAACACCAACCTTTTCGTAGAAAGTCTGAAGCTCATCGCAATCATTCAACCATGCACCTGCATTTTTCCATCACAAAAGGATCATTCTCGATTCCTGCAACTCATAGCGCTAAATTTTTTCTGCAAGTTTTGCTTCTATGCACGAAATCTAATGTTGGATTCGTGCAATTCTTTCTCATTTTTCCATCGAGCGATTACGAAGTTGGTTGTTCGTATTCTTTTCAAAATTATCATTCAAGACACATTTTTCGCGCTGCTAGATAATCTGGAGATCTTAGATCCCTGTAACTGGATCTACTGTTTCCCGGATTGTGATTCCGGTTGTTGGTCTGAAAAAAACAGCCGCGCTCCGCTCAATAAGATTAATCGGGCACAAATCAGCACCCGGACTCTCACTTTTCGTACTCGGCTGAATGGCAGCGCTCTCTGAATGCAGAATACTCTCGTTTCGGTCAGAGGGACGAGAGATGATGTGAAACTAGGAGGCTGGCTACACCTGGTTGATTCGGGTGAATGCCACCTTTGAATTACCGCGGCGCCCACACATTTTCTGCATAAAGTGTACTGATTTGGCAGAAGATTGAGCCGAAATTGAATCGCTTTTGGGTAAAGGTCGAATTCTGTTTAGTGCACCGACAACAGAAGAACATAGCAAAGATCCGAGCCAAAAGCGCTTTTGTATTTATTGTATCAGCGACTGCAATTGAGTACAGTGCAGTAGTGAAGTTGTCTTGCTATTCTTGTGCAAGCAATCATCCCCGAGTAATAGAAAACATGGATTCCCCGGCCGTAATCGGGATTCCATTTCCGTCCGTTCCTGATTCTGCCCTGACGTCGGCAATCTTCGAAAAGCGTCCACGACGCAACCGAATTAGTCCGATTCTGCAGGCCAGTTCCCTATTACAACGCGTTGGCAGTGACGTTGCAGCTATCTGACCGAATCAGCATGCTCTGACGATAACTCATTAGTCTACTGGTGGAATTTGCTATGTTTATTCGAAGACGTCAGGCCTAATTCACTCCGGACGCGTGCCAGTCTACGTCGAACGGTCGGTTGTGACGAATTTCACCTAGATTTTGAGTGCCCGTCTTTGGCCAGGAGAGAGTATGCGCAGTTGAGAGATCCAGAACACTTAACGCTCGCCTACTCGATTCGAGTGGCGCTTCCTGCGCATCACTATCTGATCGGAGAGAGACCATGCGGAATCGAGATACGATGACTGAATTTCAAAGTTGATGTCTCTATGCTCGATACACTCATTTGCAGCTATGATCGGTGAGAGAGCGTGTAAAATGAAGAGATCGCGACCGAATTTCAAAATTGATGTTCTGATGCGCGATTATTGGCCACGTTGGCCGCTCCGGAAGCAACAACGTCGATGATTCGGTTAGGCACTTATAGAAATCATGAAAATGTCAAGAGTGGAAAAGCTAGATTCTATTTTTGTGGCGGTCTATCTATCAGCCTCGAAATGTCGGGAGCTGAAGTGCTTTCGAAGTTGTGTTGGCATATGATTCAGTTAGGTACTTGTAGTTGTTGAAATGTCAAGATCAGAAAAAAAACTAGAAAGTATTTTTGGCAAGAATCAGAGAAATTACGATGTATTTCAGAAAATGCTTTTCTGCGTTTAGAATATTTCAAGGACAGTAAATTGCAAAGATTCATTTCGAATAAAAATTTAAACCCTGTTCAATGTACAGCCAGGGTTTTACAAATTGTTCTACAATTTCCAGTTAGATCTTTTAGAATTTAGGAGATGCCAACAGTGGAAAAACTAGAATCTATTTTTGACAAGAAGGAAAAATGCGAAATATTTCAAGGTATGTGCATTTTTTTCCGCAAAAATGTCAAAAATCATAATGAGACAGCGAGTATACTCCATATTTTCCAATCATACATGCCGTGTTTTATCATTTTTGAGTGTAGATGGCGTTTTCTCGTTAGGCTACATGGCGTTTTCTCGTTAGGCACTCATAAAAATTTTGTAAAAATATGAAAAATAGAGAAGTTTGATTTTTCTGGTATCAAATTGGCGAAGATACGATGTGTTTCAGCAATTTCAAATCTACATTTGGCAATAATTCAATAATTCGACTCTCAATTTGCTCAGTCGATTTCTGCGCTTTCTGAACACTGTTTTGTTCAGTTTGGAAACACAGTCACTATTTATTGCTACTCTCCTCCACTAAATTTCAATTTAGTCTCGCCACGTGTAGCGTCTCTGATGTGCTGTTTGCAAACTTCAGACGATTTCTGTGTTTCCTGAACAGTATGTGATACATTTTGGACAAATGAACAACACGGTCCCTATTTATTTCTATTTTCTCCTCGCCACGTTTTCGCATTAGTCTCCTAATATCCCTGATGTGTTGCCATTTGACCACATCGGACAACATGCTCAAGTCGCCCTGGTCATCAAAGATTCGGATGTGACGTCCTAGTCACCCGGAACCCTTGGAATGGGCGCTAAACGCGTCCTACTCTCTTCATTTCCCATGCTCTCATGCCCGCTCTGCCCCCAGGAAGCATCCAAAATGGACCAAAATGTGGCAGGGATGTCTTGATAGATGAGGACACACGCGCAAGGTTTGGGCAAGCCCAGACTCTCCATTGCACGCGATGTCTCGAGCTGTCCGACTGGGTAAGAAAGACGTGAAAAGGCCAAATGGCCAGAAATGTGTGGATTCCTACGTAGAAAGGGCGAGTTATGGGCTGACGAGGAGGGTGAATTCCTGGAAACGGCACAACCTGTCAGCGTCGTCTATTATCTGGCACTGATGCTGCGTTCAAGTTTATTGCTATTTTTCGCATCTCGAATTCCCGGAGAAGGAACTGGCGCGCCTGTAAGCATCCTCTGATCAAAGATAGTTTCTGTTATTGCTCCTGAAGTTCCTGGAACCTATTAGTATCACCTGACACTGATGCTCCTCTCAAGTTCATTGCTATTTTTCGATCCTGGAGTTTTCTGGAAATACACTGCCTGGGCATAGTGCAGCCCGTAGGTTGAGCTGATCAAACTTGGTTCAACTCGTTACGAGTTGTTTTTTTCCCATTCACATTGGAATGCTTACAATTAGCAGATCAGTTCACTAGTAAGTCATCGTTATTTACAACCCGAAATCTGCTTTGTATCACCCAAGTGATCAATGAGGAAATCTACGGTATCCGGTTCCCAAGCGTCTATGGAACTTTACCGAGCAATGCTCGGTCTCTCTCCGTTTCACACGCTCTATCGCCATTTCGAAAAGGCTGTTAGAATGGGAATTCGACAGTGGTTGAGAGCCGCGTACCGAAAGGCTGAGAACGTACTCACTCCTACTTGCATACACTTTGTACGCGTTGCTAGTGCTGGTGACGGGTCATGGCCTCTGTATTTAGCATGTTCTATCGCCTCTCGGACTAGGAAATAGCAACTGAACTGAAGAAACGGGAACTGCATTGCGCTACTTCTTAAAAGTGTGGGAACGATCTTACAGAGTTGTCTTCTTCTCATTTAGCATGTTCTATCGCCACTTGGACGGTTAGAGAGCGCATGAAGAGAAGAAACGAGCATACATAACTACCGTTTCCTCCACCTTGACACTCAATTGCCTTTAAACGCGGAAATGAGGTTGTAAGCGTGGGAAAGTTGCACCATGCTCATGATATCATGATATTATTGTATGCAGCAATACAACTGCAAAGCTGATGCTGAAAATATCACAATTCCAAAAAAATAATTAGCCGAGTTCAAATGCTGTATTTTCTCCGTTCGAATGCCACGCGCATGCCATTTATGATAATTGAATACAGTATTATTACATTATCTATTCTGATGCAGACATACTGGATTGTAACATCAGTGTAGCAGAGGATTAGTTTCTTTCCCTAGTAATATAGTTGGAAGAGGATCCTTAAAAACCAGGAAAAAACTATCGAAGGGCTTCAGTTATCTTCGAGTCTTTGCATAGAACGGGATGACGATAAACTCCTCTTTCCACGAAATGGAGTGAGTTTTTTAGTACAGTGCCGCACATCATTCTCACTATTCTGTGCGCTCTCTACTTTCTCTGACCATCGAAAGAGTGCAAAAAATGTGGACAGTCCCCCTTCTCCCCACCGCATTCGAACTCTAATCCAGTGCGGTGTGTGATCATGAAGAGTAGTTGGATGATCCCCAATTTCTCAACGGACTTTCGCGCACTCTTTGAGGCGATTTACACATCACACTAAGCGTTAGCCTTTCCAGCTACGGATTCCATAGAATATTCTGGAAGAAAAAGCGCGCGTGTGTTCGTCCATACTGGTGAGCGAAGCTATGAGTTTCAGATTGTCTACTAAAGGAAGTAATGAAGAGGGACGTGATAAACGGCAGTCCACTTTTTCTACGAAAACCACAACTATTTGTGTTATGTTTCAAGGAACTGTCCCACGCATTGTCCAGACTTTTTTTAGCTCTCAACATTTCGCGAAAGTCTGCATTCTACTCGGAATCGACCCCACACACTTGTATATAGATAACATTACCGCGATTTCCCAGGCCTTACGACGCAATCACTTGGGAGTCTCTCACCAATCAGTAATCAGCCTATTCCACTGCCTGGACAACACGGGAATGCTCCATTGCATGCATAACTCTCCCCATTTTCACTAGTCTCTTGCTCAGTCTTACCATCAATAGAGCAATGAAGCGAGCTGGAGCTCTGCTACTGATATGTGACCATGCCCCCAAACTCTTCCGCATAATCGTGCACGCGGTGGGAAATGTCAGCATCCCGAAATGGCCTGAGCTATGCTCAATTCGGGTTATTTTAGCCGTTTCTAGCCTGTGACTGCTCAGTTGGAAGCAAGAGCAGAAGTGTCCACAAACACCAAACTCCTTCCAGACATTTGTTCACGCTGTGGGAAACGTCTCAGTAACAGCCAGAATTGGCTTGAGATTCGAAGAATCTGGGCTATTTTAGCCGTCTCATGCCTATTACTTCTGGCATTCAGTCAGTTGGAAACATTGGTATCGATGTCTTCAGAACCACCCATTTAGCATCACGTTGCAAAAAGCGGGAGGTCCCTAGCTGACATTTAGAAATTACGGGATGTTCCAAAATGCTGAATGTCAATGTTCGAAATTGGCGGTTGATGTTCTGTGCAGATCTTTCGCATGAAGTCATATTGGCTTTTGGAAGTTCCTCGATATCTCGTCATGGTTCAAAGCTTCAAATAGCTTGCGAGACCAAAGAAGCATCCAAATTTGAACATCCGCTAGACTATTTCGACCTTCATTCAGGAAGAAATCCTGCCCTGAATGAATGCACCCAGATGAGAAAGTAGCATAGCTATAGTTGCAATTTGTACGGAGCAAACATTAGCCGGCTTCATTATATTCGTATAGTGGAGACTCTTAGTGTATTCGTGTCCCGGAAGGAGGGGAAGCACCTAAATATAGCCGCGGCAGATTGCTATTTTGAGCGGGATTTCTCGTCAAGGCTACAATTGTAGCAGAATGAGGTACTTGATCCATACGTATCGCATATTTCCGTCACATAACTGCCTCTGCGAAATCGTAGAACGCCTGGACAAAACAAAAGGTCCGGCATACTGTCTCAGAATCCCGGCTCAATGGTGTCTCGCTCTGTCTGACCGGCTAGAAAGCACATGGCAGAGTCATTCGTCTGTAGAGATTCCCATAGCTGTGGTCGGACTCTCCTCATTTCGCATGCTCTCTCGCCCTGTTTAACCGGCCATATTTGACAGTCATACTATTGCTCTGTAGAGAGTCCCAGGCTGGGAGATTGATGACGAGGCCTCTTGGTTCTGATGCTAATCCGACTTAGAAGCGAAAAGGCTTTCGCGCAAAGTAGGCAAATGTGGCGAAGGTTGACCGAGAAACTCGGGCTTCCCAAGACGATTCAGAAAGACGCAGATCGAGTTAGCGCTCGATTCCGAGAAAGACTAGAGTTTCTGTCCTTCAGACTAACTCGCCGTAGACTAACCTCTTCCTAGTTCAGGAATCTTGCCCGAGTTCATTCGAGCATTTCAAAGATCTAGAGACTTCTTCCCAGAAAGCATGTGCTTTCTCTGCACCTAGAGAATACTTTTTCTGACAATAGGATGTTGTTATCAGTCACAATCTCTCGCCGGTCAGAAAACCGAGAGAGCATGTAGAATGAGGAGAGTCTACTCTTCATTTCGGAGTTTTGCTAGTGAGTTCGCTCTGTCAGGAGAAAGATCCCATAGGAGGAAGAGCCCCTCATGTTTTCTCGACCACCACAATGGTGGTCAGGAGACCGCACAATGTGCACTGAAGGCATGTTTGGATATCACGAGCCCCAATCTTTTCCTTGTTGATCCCTGTTCGAAAACGTCCAAAAAAATACGATGAAAGATACACTAAGGCATACCTTGGGCTATCACGAGCCTTAGGCCTCCTTTTTCTGCTTGTTGATTTGATATATCCGAATTTTCAAAGAAGCACACTGAAGACATGCCTTCGGGTTATCACGAGCACTCGTTTTCCTGTTTGTTTACTTGTATACACAACATCCTAACAATACTATACTCGAGCGTCCCAAAAACTTTGAAATTAACTGAAGCTCGTTGGGCTCGTTGATTTCCATGCATAACATCCCAGAAATCTGGACTGTGCGTTGCATTTTCAAAGAAACGCACTGAAGACACATTTGCATACACAAAACTTGAAACGTATCAGTGTATCACTCCAGGCTATCACGAGCCCCCTTTTTCAGCCCGTTTACTTCAACACGGTGTTTGTCCTCTGGAGTCCCGACACGCCGGCATTTGTAGTCACTCTGTCGTAGTAAATGAACGAACAAACGAGGTGAAAACACACGTCTAGGGGCTATTTCCACTCGAATTACCAGGAATCGCCTGTATTTAGGC
Organism: Pristionchus japonicus; assembly: GCA_900490845.1. Lineage (NCBI taxonomy): Eukaryota > Metazoa > Nematoda > Chromadorea > Rhabditida > Neodiplogasteridae > Pristionchus > Pristionchus japonicus. Next base: position 14,275 of record LS521875.1, read on the forward strand.
GGAATGATGCCACGGGTGTAGGCGAGAACAAGGAAATGGCTTTCGAAAATAGTAATTGGCGCTTTGCTAGCAGGAAAAGCCCATGCTTCCCATCACGCCATCGGCATTTCGCAGTGATTCCGGGTAACTAGCTATTGTCATGCCGCCCTCGTTGACACCCGCACGATCAGTAATCACTGCTCGTGGGAGCGCCGGTATTTTCCGTGGAAATGTCGGCATAGATTGGGATGTTTGGCTATCCTCTTCCTCTAACAGAGGGCTTCAGCAGATTTGAACAGGGCCCATTCCACAACTCCATATCCTCCTAGCGACTAGGCTGGCGAAAACGGATTGCGGATATCCGCGCTTGTTTACCACTTTCTGCGGATGACCCGCGCGAGACTCGTTTACAGCCTCACTCTCTGCGGGTCATCCGCTTTACGACCCTTGACCCGCACTCGACCCGCTTTTCGCGGGTCGAGCGCGGGTCGAATGCGGGTCGAGACGGTAATCTCAGCTCTCAATGGTTCAAATATGATGTTTTTCGTATCATTGAACTCAGCTTCGACTGCCCTATCAGAAAATATATATTCGTACGAAAAGGGGAAGATCTATTTTTGATGAGAAAACGTGAGGGAATGGATAAGGATCAGAGGCCAGAAGGGGTGAAAAATACGGGAAAATATAGTCAATATTCACTTTTTGTGTCAACTTCATGTCATATCGATTGCTCTAGTCAACCTGAATGTAATGATATACTGATTATCTCATTAAGTCCTCTCAGAGCTGAGAAAACCCTCTCGACCCGCGCCGACCCGCGCTCGACCCGCGCAAATGCGGGTCATCCGCGGGAGAGGGGGCAATAAAACGAGAGAGCGCAGATATCCGCGCGACCCGCATCTGACCCGCGAGAGATCGGAAACAACGAGACCCGCGCTCCGTTTTCGCCACCCTACTAGCGACCTTCCCTTGTCAGGTGCTAGACTTGGTTTTTCAATGTGTTCTTACACCTTTCATCGCAGAAAAGGGCGAGAGATCATGGGAAATTGAGAGAGTGGATGCCTCCATTGTCAACTCCTCTAACGATGAGTAGCCTCGGCCATTATGCGCGACCAGCTCACATGACTGAGCTGATAACAGAATTCAATAGGCCGAAGTGAATTCAGGCGGGTAATGTTATCAACCGAATGAGAAGGTGTAGTTATTAATCAGCTTCCTTGTTAGTCGGATGAGTAAGTCTGCCTTCTTGACAAACTTCTAGTATCTTGACATTTCTACAAAGCAGAAAAAGCAGTGAATAAGCCTACTTGAGTCAAGAGATGGAAACATCCCACACAAAATGGTGTAAGACTATGGATTATGCACATTTTTTTCGATGAGTTGCGACGCAGGAATCGCAGGAGTCAAGTGCTACGTAGCGCTTCCGTTTTTTTCACATGAACTTTTGTTTTTCTTCGACACGTGGCTAAAAAGAGCCGGTAAGTGTAGTGTTCAGCGCAATTTCTAGATGTGACGCTGCATTCAAGTAGATGCAATTAGCACTGTTTACAGGCGATGTTGGAGATCGTTCGGATCAGAAACTGAGAACCGCAGATTATCAAAGCCGCAAATTAGCTCGGTGTTCCTGGTCTGACTAGACTAGGCGCTAATGAGCCTGTCCACTGAAGATCATGTATGCAGTGCTAGCTTGTTAGAAGGAGGAAGAAGAAGGAGGAAGGAGGCTGACAGATCTCTCATTCTGTTTTCAGTGGTCTTGCACCATGCAGGAGAATAGGAGCAATGTTCGAAAATGCTAATGGGAACATGTCTTATCACTTGATATCAATGAGTCCAGTCTCAAAGGACATCACTACAACAATGCATTGTATTTATCAGACGAGGGTATCAATAGCCCGACTGGATTTGTCCACTGGTGCCTCGTGACTTTGTGTCGTGGAATTGTTTGACGCAGTCAAAGGCCATTCAATTCGACCGAATTTGTAGCCCTAAATCCAGTAAACATCAAGCGTAAAACGTGCCCTTGCGCTGTTATCAGGAATCAGTTTTTGCCTGTGCAGTACAATGAGGCCAGAATGTTCCTGTCTACGCCGCTTTATAGCGTTTATAGCAATTCTGGGGAGGAGCTGTGACCTGGGAAAGACTGTGAACGAAATATGGAACGCATAGTGTAGTAACAGTGCCCTGATGTCTGACAGGCAGACTACAGGCGAGATCACTGTAAGATTTCTGATGGAATCAACCAGACGACCGGATTGCTGATACTATTCGGCTCTATGCCTGAAAAAACTCGACGGATTACCGAAGTCACGGTATCTAGACGGAGGGACGATTCAGAAAAATGAGTCTGATAGTAATGGTATCACCGTCTTGATCTGAGGAAGAGTCAAGAATACAGTAGACAAGAAGCATCGCTGACAATCGAAGGCCGATCCCCATCCCTTCCCCTCCCACCCCCCGAACTCAGATACATGGACATGATTGAATGAGATACGTTTTATCGCCCACTTCCGTGGACACACGACAACAAATATGTATAATGCAATTTGAATCAGTGATGATTCGGTGACTCGTAATTATTGCGAGGGTGTACGACATGTCAAATAGTTAGGGGAACACTGAGACCGGGAAATCGCGGAAAACTCGTGGGAAATGCACATAAGGCGTAGTAGTATGAGATCAAAATAATATGCTGACGACAACTGTGGTCTAGATATGCTAGTTGAGCTGGGAGGCTAGTAGGTACATAACGTAGTTGCAAGTACCGTGGTCTAGCGTCGAGTGCCGGCGTTTCGGGAGCCGGCTTTTGCCCGGAGCGTTGGTCGTACCCTGACGGTCCGGCTGTTCATCAGAGCCTCGCAGTAGGAAGCGTCATCGCACTGGACCGGGATGTGGAACATGCTGGAATTGGGAAAATGAGGATACCGTACTCCTGCTGCACCAGAAACCTATCGTCAACTGATGAACCTACAGTGCATAATACGGAACCGTACAAAGAACATGATGCTTACCTTAGTATAATTTGCTGCAGGCCGGTAATGTAGAATCGAAAGAGCTTTGAAGTTTGGGAGAGTGATTCGAGAGAGGAGCTTGGGGCTACACAGCAGTATGAGAGATATTAGCTTCTGGATCTCTCGTAGCTTATATCAGCGCGGAAGCTCCGCCCCTTCGGTTTTCTCCCATCGCTATCTCTAGACTCTCATATCTCTCGCTACAGCTTACCTGTGAGTTTTGGGCAGAGGTACTGGCTCCGCCCCCTTTCCCGAGAAATGTATGCACTTGTTGCAGGAGCACAGCAAAAAGCAGGAATCCTTCATCGCTACCCGAAAAATAAAGTCTACTTTTTGCTTTCTGGTTGTAAGGGCAGTGATTTTTATCGCAAAACCTCAAGTTCGAACGAATTCGAAACGATAACATGTTTGTTAGTAGATAGTTCAGTTTGTGATAGTTCACCTAAACTACACGGGTCTTTGTGAGCTACTGTACTTGTTGAAAGAAGTTAGCCTCGAAAGTCTCACGTAGCTTTCTTGGCCTCGATCAGAGACAAGCTCTTGCCTGATCTTCAAAAGTGTGGAAAAGTCGAAAGTCGGCATTTCTCCGAATTCAGTCCAAATCTTTCAGCACTCACGATGATTATTCACTAGATCGTGAAGAATTAGGAAAACGATAAACATAATTATCCAAAATGGGCGAAGCACTGAAGTAGCCGAGTCTGACTCGTGATAGCATATCCCAGATCAAGAATCACTTCGAATAATCCTGCATCGTTTGTGCTGCTTCGCTGCTGGAGGGAGATTGATGCAGAGAAGTAATAGTAGAGAAGAGTTTCGATCTTCGATCTGGGAAATTGATGCCTGTGCGGCAAAGCGAAGCCCACGACGAAATTCGTATGTTCCCGAAGTTCTTAACGTTGAAAAAACGAAATGCTAGGTGGTTCTAGACTGCAATTTCGTCCTTTTCCCAGCCCTGAATCACCTTTTCCTTCGAAATTACTGTGTAAAACGACATGATGTGTGCCCCAAAACAACGGTAAAAGTATAGTACAAATATATATTTATCGTCGTCTAGCAGACTGGGGCTTCATGTACAAATAACTGGATTTGGATCGTCATTGGACGACTCCGTATGAACCGGTAGGTCAGAGGGGAGAAATGATTCAAATGGGGTGAGACTCGGAGGGGGAAACCAAGGGAAATCACGGAATGGGACACGTTTGAGAGAATCGGAAACTAGGGCAACGAAGAATTGGCGTGGGAGAGATACAGCAAGCAGAGTTGAGATCGATTCATAACGTACGGTAGAGATTCTAGGGGTACTGTAAGCTAGGAATCGCAGACTGGAGGGATACTACGGGTTACTGACAAAGGCGAAAAGGCAAGATTCGCTGCGTATGGCGTACTGTAGGAAGCTAGAGTACTGACTGAAGCTCGAAGCGGCGCATATGACGTACTGTAGGCTAGGGGTACGGTAGGCGTGGTGTAGGTACCGTACTCATCGCTGCTTCTTGTTCTTCCTGGCGAGCGATCGAGGCTTCGCAAATCGGTTGTTGAAGTACTCATCGCAGTATTCCTCGGTGCAGATCACGGGAAGGTGGATCATTCTGAAATCTATGAATATTAGACTACAGTAACCCTCATGCACATCAAGTTGCTATCGATGACTGATTGTTTTACCCAAAATTGATCTTTTCGCCTATGAACACAGTTGAAGCATTCCGAGCAAAGATTAGCACGGATAAGAGTAGAGAATGAAATGATAGGCTACCTGATAGACAGTATTGTTCGAAGTTCTGAACGAACTGCGGTAGACAGAAGTTGGGCAGCAAGTTTTCGCAGGTGTGCGGGCTCTCGCAAACTACACAGCACTGGGGTTATGAGGAGCTGCCGGGGGCTCTATGCGCTGACTCCGCCCCCTTTCTTCTCGGGCCTGGAGCTTCTCTGCCCTCTCTAATCTCTCTGCGCGCCCTCGCTGGAGTTTCCCTAATGACTCCGCCCCTTTGAGGAAGCGCAGCGGAATGAGATTGCATTGAAGGTATATCAATTTGGTTTTTTTTTCGATCATGTGATGAAGTGGAATCGCTGCGAAGCGGGGCACGATCGTTTTGCATATGCTGTGAAACACAACTGGACACACCGAACAAGTTGTGCTCTGAAGTACATAGAGGTGAAATTTAACGGAGGTTGACGAGTGTGAAGCACAATTGAATATGAGTAATGTTGAGACTGGCTAAAAAAACGCTGAAATTCTTGCGATTAAAGCGAAACAGTATCGTGTTGCTTTTGAGTATGCGCCGAAGCGAACGGGCTCCGGAGAATGAAGACTGTACTGAATGGAGAACTCCTACTTGTTTGCTCGCTCGATCTCGGACTACGGTATCACGTGGGCGATATCTTTCATGCTATCTTGTTAGATAGTTCTTGCTTGCAGACGCTATTGTCCTCCTATTTGTCAGTGGTTGTTGGAGAAACGTTGACGAATACTGCAGAAAACCTTCTCCGAAATCACTGTCTAGCATTGCGAGAAAACACCACGGAAAATCTCGAAATAGATATCTCAAACTTGCAGATACGCCTACTCGGATAACAGGAGAAAGGATTTCTTGGTTGATAGTTGATCCCTGAACTCCCTCTACGCCTTCTCTGACTTCGAGATGCACAGATGATGATAGTTGAGTCAAGATAGACTTATCGAGTTCAGGAACTTGGCAATGGCTTGTTAAGCAGTTGAAAATGAAGTGTAGCGGAGAAGAATTTCAAGAAGAGTGGTCTCTGATCTTTCGTGGACATCCTTCTATTCTGACGATTCTTCTCCCTTCTCCATTCAGCCCTTCCCATTCCCCAATTCTGTATGCGCCCATGACACGACGTAGGATTGATTAGAAACATTTATTTCAGTGCTCAACAAAATAGTGGTCAACAAGATTGTACAAATATGGAGTGGCCGTTAGACGACCGGAACGAATAAATTACTCGTAATCACGAGGAGTTGTGAGACATGTCGGGGGTTTGAAACACGAAGGAACGAAGCGAGATCACAAGCGATACTCGTAAGTGAATCGACACATAAAATATTCGTGGAAAATATTGGCATGATGGGAGAGGCTAGACGGGCTACGCGAAGTACTTACAGAAATCGTTGCCTAATTGGCGGAAACTGTAGAAGTACCGTAGTCTATCGTCGGGGGCCGGAAGATCGAGAGCCGGACTTTGGTTGAACTCGGATGAATCGTCCATTCGCCAGGGCCTCGCAGTAGGAGGGATCATCGCACTGGACCGGGATGTGGAACATGCTGAAAAGGCGGATATGAGGATACGGTAAGGGAATCACACCAGGAAGCTATCGATAACTGATTCAATTACTGGATCATTGCAAGGAATGCTTACCTTAGTGAGAGTAGTCGTGGAGTTGGAGCACGAAAGCGCGACTTGAGTTGAGATGAAGTGAGGGAAAAGCACAGGAGATCGTGTGGGAAAGCAGTAGCGTATAAGCAAGAGTGACTGACTGAAGTGACTCCGCTTATATTCGACACAAGCCACAAGAGGAAGCTCCGCCCCCTTTCAAGCCTGCGCTCTCCTCCCTCTCGCCCCTGCGGTGCTGTAGTCTTGCTGAGGGGGTCAGTCCTCAAGCCCCGCCCACTTTACTCAAGCACCCGTTGCATGGTGATGATGCAATCAACAAATATAGGAGATCCCTGGCTATTTATGGAGGAAAGTAGTCAGGTGGTATACAGTGCGTGCTCTGAATAGGCGAGCAAATGACGGGGTTGATGACAGAAAAGCCAGGGATGTGATCCCTGGTGTATGTAGGAAGGTATTTCCGTCGTACAGTCTGGGGAGATCAACATTCTGGCATTGAGGATGACCGAAACCTCCCAGAAGCGACCTTCGAACCCTTCATCCCCTCTTTTTTCGGCTCTACTGAGCATCAGCATACATCAACTCTAATCGCAGATTCGACGCTAGATTCAAAGTTTTCCGATCCGGGATGAGAATACTTTTAGCTGCCGGCTCATCACTTGCCTACGTAGAATGTGAGTCGGAAAGTCGGATGCGACGAATTTTCAACGGCTAAGGGGTGTTTTCCTAGCTCCAAGTCAGAAGAAAACGACTGCCCCACGAAAAACAGGATGATACCCGCTTCCGAGCTAGCGCAGGCTTCGCTATAGACTACGCTTTGGAAGATGGTCTGGATCTCTCCGTTCTGCCTGATATTTCGCCTTATCTGATCAACTAGACATGAGGTTAAGTGGTGAGAAGCGCTTAGCCAAGCCCGTCTGTTTTTGCTATAATGTCGATGTATCATCGTGAGGGATTCGGATGCTTTTATGCGATTAGCTTTTGCGGAACTGCCGTACATCATGATGAAGGATGAAGGACGATACAGTACCCGTAAGCTCTTGTTTGTGTGAGGCATTCCTATCTCATTGATGGTTGCCATCGCCAACTGATTTTTTGCGGCGTTTTTAGTGCTCTACGTCGAAGTTTCTCAGAGCTGTGAAGTTGTTTTGCTTTGAGAATTCGAGAAAACGTACGGCCAAGGGAGATTACACATTCATTGACTGCACTCAGAGGGTTTGTTAGTTCATAGATTCGGAGTTAAAACTTGTATGCTCCTCGATGCATGAGGGACAACGATAATGAGAGCCGACGTATACATTTAAAGATACTGAATGAGGAAGCAGCTGCAGTGAATATACATTGCATTGTGTTCAATGCATTATCCTGGAAATGACATAGATAAATTGCTGTCTGGTCAGAATAATTAGTAACCATACAGGTGTAATTGTAGATGAAATGGTGAATGCGTGCGTCAGTATTGGTATTGTCGCCTGAATATTTTATATGCTATGTATCAATAATTAATAAGCAGATTGACATTTTACCAATGAAAAATAAAGTAAATAATCACGAATAAAAATTATTGAAAGAAAGTAATATTAAAAATCAGTTCTTGATAGGACCACCTGTAAGAAAAATATCCTCAAACTGTGGCTCTTTGTCCATGCTCGGCTTGTTGTTGTTGCCTCTTTTATTGATGTTTAATTATATGAATATCATATTATTATGCTTTCAGAACGTGGGATCGGTGAACGCGCTGCTTTGGAGTATCAAGTTGCTAGTATACAGGTATTCCTTACCACCATGTTTCTTTTATTGCAAAATAGCTTTGTTAGTCAATCTGTTTGCTATGCTGTTTTGACCCTAAACTTCACGAAAATTACTAATCTGTGCTTGAAACTTACTCACCTTGATCAGACACGCAAGATTATGATCGCAATATCGTGACTAATGCTGGTTTTACTCATATTTGGTTCTAGTTATCTGTCTATTTTTTACCTACCTCAAAGCGGCGCTGTCTAGGTAAAGTGTGTGTTCTAGGGGGTCGGCACCACATTCTAATATTATTTTAATTATCGTAAAACATAGAACAGACACAAAATTTTCCTACGCGTTAGCACACCCGTAGTCTGAGCCTAAACTCTTTGTTTGTTGCTACCGGAAGGGATTAGCGGTCACCAAGCACTGGAAAAGTCCCACAACGTGGCGACGTTGTTATTAAATAGTGCGAGGTGATGTGAGGCTGATCATGGCCTAATCCTCCTCTGTTTTAGCTCCAGCAACGGACCGATTCTCGGAATCCGCTTGTGCATTAGGCGCACGTAGATGGGCCCAATATCAACAAACTAAATATAATATCTTGGGCCACGTGTTTGTAGGTGCATACGCGAAGAAAACATGCTAATAGTGTCGTTCCCGATCAGTAGTAGTACATTGTTATGATGAATTTGTATAGAGCTAAGCCGAATGCGAGTCTAACAGCTAATTAACTTATTAATTGAAAGACATTAATTAATACATTAATTTAGATTCGACAATGAACGTGGAGGAGGAGGCGCGCAAGCGGGCGCTCGAGCACGTTGCGAAGCTCGTCCAGCGACCCGATCAGTTGGATCGGATAGGAGAGATGAAGAAGAAAAGCGAGAGAAAGAAGGTTGGAATAAATTGAACTTTAAGATGTAAAAACTGTTTGATCGATTGGATGTCATAGAATATATTTTTTTAAAATTTTGAGTTACACAGTTCATTTAATTGCTTGGCGAAGCGGGATAACGACTGGAGAGTTGTTTTGAATATACATTTTAATTAATTATGCTAATTCCAGGCCGCTGTGGAGGCGATGTTGCGCACCGGCGTGCAGTCGCAGTTGGAAGGCATCAGGTGGGTATAATTTATTAAATGGTCGAATTGTTATCATTCAAATCATCGAAACCCCGTCCGAAATTGGGCACGAACTGTGAATGTAAGGCGTGATGGACTTATAAAGCACATAGTCAGCTGGAAGGCGTCAGGTTATCTTATTATGTTTGTACTATCGACGAAATCGGTAAGAAATCGCTTTTGTTCAGTGAATCAAAGATTTAACTAACTACTGCAACACGCATTCAAGGGTTAGATCGATTGATTCGATTTTTAGCATTTGTCGAAAACCATTGAAAAATTGGTGCCATCATTGTTGACCTCCGGGTCGTAGTTATAGAAAAAATAGTATAGCGCGTAGTCAGTTGACAGGAATCGGGTTGTAAATTTTTGACTTTTTGGGTAATGATTGAACTCAGATCGTTTTTGAGTATTGGACCAAGGTTATGATGTAAAATAGTAGCACCCGCTCATCTGGCTTGTAAACTCAGAATTACGTAACAATCCGGTCTAGACATTCCGCTCCTCCTACTCGCCAGGTGATCTTATGTTTCCATAATCTTTGATCTTCCAGAACAGCCATCGCTCAACTGCGTTCGGCGGCAGATGATGTTGTAGCAGTCGAAACAGAGTGAGTGGGGGGTTTGAGGCTGTCTGACTCTCTCGAAATCACGTGCTCTCTCGCACTGACCGGCAAGAGAACGGGTGATTGAGGAGACTGAAACAATTACTGTGAGGTATGAGTGTGGGTTTAGCGCGTATGATCAGCGATAGAGTATGTGATATGGAGAGAGTCTATTACTTGCGTTGTTTCAATTAACTACCGCCTACGGTGCGCACTTGGGTATCAGCTGCGACGTCTGAGGAGGAGGAATGTTATGGTTCTTTGAGTTAGGCTGGGGAAGGAGTCCAATTGTGAATTTCTACACCGATCCAGCATGTAATTAAAAGGATAATTGTTCATAGCTTTTGGGAGAACTGTGAAGCATTAATGTTGTTGAACCTTGCGTAAATTGTTGATCTTGCAACGGACTCTAGGGCCTGTGCGCTCTGTTATCTGCGCTTTAGGAATGCATTGAAGCAATGGAGTGACTGTACATTTGATTTTTTGTTTTGGATTTTCCCAGAAAGGTCCGTAAAATGATTGCCGCTGACTTTTTCTGCAGCTTCTTTAGCCTACGTTGAAGCAATAACCGCACGGTCACATGTTTTGGCTATTCTAGCTTCGTCTGTAGTCCAGGCGCAATAATGAGAACGTTGCGCATCTTTGTGCGTCTTTTGAGACTACGTTGAAGCAATAAAGTGGCTGATTCAAGTGTCAGAGGATGAAACCCTTGGATGAACTTATCCAGCATGCGCCTGAGTGATGTGCACTCAAGCTCGATAACTAGGCGCTTATACTTCCTTCCTTTTTGCTCAGACCGAGATAAACAAGATGATTGAGCGTGACTCACAATCCTTTGAACATGAGCGATTCATTCTGTAGTCTCAGGTTAAAAGCATGGAGCTTCGCTCGAACCGCGTGACATTTCTAAAGGAGCTTACTTACTCAGGTCTTTCGATTCCATTTACTCGCAAGATAGACAGAGAGGGAGAGGATTACTCAGGCAGAACCGAGGTGTTCCTCATTCGGAAAGAACAAGTTAGAGAACAGAACGAAGATCAGATTCGAACAGAAAGATCAGAAAGAGTTGACATGGCAAATTATCAGATTAAGGGGATATTGGATAATCAGTCTAAACATGGACAGGGGATGTTCGATTCCGTAGTCTGGCGCTTCGAGGAAATAGACACTGCTATTTGCAGGGGATGCTAATTGAGACAGACAAGCGTACAGTCACATGCCGTCACTTTGATTGCCGACCATGGCTAAATCAGGTTTCGAGGAAGAACATGGTGATGTTATGCCTCGCGTCTTGCTAGGTTTCTGCAGTTTTTGAGGGGCTTAGAGCATGCGTAGCTATGCATCCGTTTCCTTGTGTGTTCCAGAAAGGGTAGTTCCGCGATGAATTGGGCCGTTATGCTATTCTTCCTTATCAAGGCGCCTATCCACTTGGAAGGGACTTGAAAGTAGAGTACGCGGTGAATGGGTAAATACAATGAGCACTCCAGATTGAACTAGACCGTGTGATCCTGGCACTAGCAGTATCAACCCTCAAGCCTATTCTGGAAGTCGGAAAGTACACTTGTTTAGTCTGTTCCGTCTCGGGGAGGTGTTTGTGCTAGCCTAGGCTGTTGTACTAGGGGCTTGGCGCATTTCGCTGATGAGCTCGTGAATTTGATCAAGGAGGTAGACTATGTGACTGGATGAATTAGGAATCCCGACTCGGGCTAAGATTGCGCCACCGGACGGGGATAATACCCATATAAGCCTTGAGGGTGGTGAAAAATGTAATGCAGGATGTGACTCTGTGACTCAATAAATTGACATGTATGGCTTCATGTTAGATAGCAAGTCGAAAGCAAGGTTTAAATTTGAATAACAGCCCAAATTTGATGGCCTCAGCACAGTCTGACACAGCGTGTCAGAGAGGACGATTTCCTTTGTTCTCCGCGGCGGATCATTCCCCATGATTCACCGCGATACGCGGTGGAACTGATCGAGAAATGAGAACTGAATTCAAGTAAAATCTGTGAAGCATATCGAATATCCTAGTGATAATGATAAAAATATGCAAATCTGAGTTGGCACACGCGTTCAGCAACGAGCCAAGAGGCATACCGCACAATTCTAACTATTTTACTCCAATTTGAAAGCTGCAAGTGAAGCTTTCAGAGTCGCGAATGTACCATAGACCATAGGTGCCCAGGACACGGACGGGGGGGTTCCCTCCAGGAGGGAACCCCCCCTCAACCGTATAGGGGGTCATGGTCAAAAATGGCCGGGGCCATACCCGTCGCGTGTAGAGTGCACCCTGCCTATGAGGGCGCTCCTCTCAAACCGCGGAGCGAAGGTCTCCTCGAGTTGGGCCTCTTACTGAGAAGCCACACTCGAGACGCGACGGGTTGTGATTGAGGGGGGTTCCCTCCAGGAGGGAACCCCCCCGACACGGACCCTGGGCACCTATGCCATAGACTGAATATCTTTTGTAACTTCGTGGTTCTTCATACAAACCCCCACACCTATAAAACTTTTTTGATGCCCAGGAAGTGAACTAAGCGCCCATTAGAGCCGAATGTCTTATTTTTCTTCTGTTAACGAGTTTAGTGGCGATATGCGGTGATTGTTGTACGTTTTTCAAATATCCCCAATTTTTCATTTATTCGGTTCTAATGGTCGCTTAGTTCACCTCCTGGGCATCAAAAAAGTTTTATAGCCACGAAGTTACAAGAGATATTCAGCATAAGGAACATTGACGGCTCTGAAAGCTTCACTTGCAGCTTTCAAATTTTAGTAAAATAGTTAGAATTGTGAGGTATTCTTCTTGGCTCGTTGCTGAACGCATGTGCCAACTCAGATCTGCATATTTCATCATTATCACTAGAATATTCGATATGCTTCACAGATTTTACTTGAATTCTGTTCTCATTTCTCGATCAGTTTCACCGCGTATCGCGGTGAATCATGGGGAATGTTCCTCCGCGGTTCGTCCTCTTTGACACGCTGTGTCTGAGTCACGGCAATGGTCAGTAAAGGCGATAATTATCAGGAAATCTTCTCTAAAAGCGCTCGGACCGTAACGCTTGCGGCTTCCCTTGCTACTACACAGTGCTTATGACACTGCGAGGCTTAAATCGAAGATATAGGAGTGGAACATGTGCGAAAACAGCCCGCGCATTTCGCGGATTTCGGTTCCGCATTACCGATTCCTCGAGGCGAAATGCGCCAGAAATACTTATAATGGAAATGGGGGAGCTATGAAGATTCAATTCCGCGATGAATTCAGAGAAGCGGTTTCAGATCAAAGATATCAAAGAGAAGATTGAGTTATTGCATATTCGAGGAATTTAGGGGAACTCTAGATCCTAAAGTCGCCTGGGTGTTCCCTGGTTTGGTCGTTAGCCTCTTGCAGCAGCCTTTGCTAATCTAATCACCGATGAATCAGAATAGTCACCAGAAAAAAGTTGTTATTATCAGGCTAGTCTGTGCTTGTAATGTTATGTTGTTATTTTTTCGGGGTCTGCAATAACATCAAGGTCGCTGAAGAAAAACACCCACAGTAACCCTGTTAGGTTCGCGAAACTCGGGATTTGTGAGCTGATTCATGCCCAACTGTCCATTGTAGTCTCCCCGGGGATCACAATGCGATGTTCAATAGAGGCCGAGCATTCAAAGCTCGCGTGTTCACATGTTTTCGCGAGTTATCAGCGAAACTCGCGGCAAAGTCACGAAAACGCGAGAGGGAAGGGTAGGGCGGCGGGGTCGAGGGAGATGCTGTTAATTAATAATTAAATAATTATGTAATATTGGGAGATATTAACGTGCATAATTAGTAATTAACTAGTTATAAAGTCGAGGGAAACATACAAATTAGCAAATAATAATTAATTAATTAGTTGCTTAATTAACTAATTAATTCCAGGACGACGCGCATCCGCGAGAGCCTCAAGCCCTTCCCCGCGCTGCAGCAGAAGATGGCCGCGCTGAGGTACGGTAGAGTACGGGAAAATGGATGCACTACGGTAGTGACTGAAGGAAACGACATGAGCATGGTACTTTGTGGAATACATTTAGAAATATTTTAATAATTGATCTTTGCAAATCATTGATGCATTGCTTGGTATAAGCCAATCAGGTGGTGCGACTAGTCGCCGGGTTGGCCGCCTTCGGCAAGATGGAAGGGCGATAAATGCGACATGGTTGTGAATTTGGCATATCCTCGATCGACATATTGCCTCCCGTCTTTTTGGCAAATTTAGATGAACTGGCGGAGCACCTAATCAGCGGGTAATTTATGCGTGATTTAAATGATTGACCAAAAGTCTTGTCACCGCAAGCGATATTTTAGGAGCGGAAGGTTACGGTAGCCTCTGGTTATCGAAGATTGATTTCCCTCATTCCAGAGAGTGGTCCGAGCGGCACGACCAGTACGCGGCAGCAATTGAGAACCTCCGTCTGATCGTCGAGATGCACCAGATCATCGCCGAGTCCAAGACCGCGCTCACCAATGGCAAGCTGCTGCTGGTGCACAAGAAGTGAGTTGGGCGCATCCTAGACGCGCCGGGTTGTAGTCGCCGCTACTATGTAGCAGTACAAGACCGCCCTGACCAACGGCAAGCTGCTGCTGGTGCACAAGAAGTGAGTTGGGTGCATCCTAGACGCGCCGGGTTGTGGTCGCTGGTACTAGGTAGCGGTAGAAGGCCCCTGACAACGGCAAGCTGCTGCTGGAGCACAAGGAGTAGTTGAGGAGATGGTGCATCCTAGACGCGCCGGGTTGTGGTCGCTGGTACTAGGTAGTGATAGAGGGCCGCTCTCACCAACGGCAAGCTGTTGCTCGTGCACAAGGAGTGAGTAGTTGAGGGATTTCTGCGTCCTAGACGCATCGGGTTGTGGCCGCTAGTACTAGGTAGCGGGAGAAGGCCCCTGACGAACGGCAAGCTGCTGCTGGTACACAAGAAGTGAGTAGTTGAGGAGATGGCGCATCCTAGACGCGCCGGGTTAGTGATGTTTTATTTTGATGAAGTGCATGGCTCTTCGCGATTGCTCCATAAAAGATTCTTTGTTTGTTATCGCCCGACTGCAGCTAGAGTTCGCCAGGTGCATCTTTTGCAACGATGCTAGGTTTTTGCTTGTGTACTGCGGCACCAAACGTGCAGGAGGCGCGAAGAGGGCGGTTAATCGAATAACCGAGTTAGCCAAGTCGGCAAATGATAATTGATTTGATTTCCGCATTTGATAGAGGTGCGGCATGTGACTAGGCGCGCTTTTTGTCGAGGGAAATAATGTCTGAAAGAGGGGGTGAGAATGGTGCAAAAGTGTTTCAGAGGAGAGGAGAGAGGCGAGGCGGCTCACCGTGAACAATGTTCGGAGCTTGTGTTGGGGGAAATATGTATATTATTCAAATCAATTACTTGAAATGGGGAGGGTTTGCTAATAATCCCCTGGGAATCGTTCTCATACGTTTTCGCTGCCCTACGGTAACGAAAAATATATAGTGGTCTGAAACTGGGAATCCCCAAACAAGGGAATATTTCGTGGTCTGAAACTGGGAATACCTCAAAAAGTGTAAAATATTGTGGTCTGAAAACGGGAATCCCTCAAAAAGGGTGAAATATTGTGCTCTGAAACTGTAAAACTGCTTGAAAAAATATATTGTGCCCCAAACCTGGTGAAAAATATATAGTGATCCACACCTGGGGAAAATATATAGTGATCCAAACCTACGGCCCGGGGGCCACCCAAATGTATGATCGTTCTACAAAAATGAATTATGCAAAAAAATGCATCAGCTATAGCAGTCGCATGTTTCGGCTTGACCAAGGGATCTTTGTAAGGAACCGAGAAGCCGCTATGTCGGTGTAGCCAAGGTGAAAAAAGTTAAGTGTCAGATTTGAGCGCGAGTGCGTTTAGACATCCATCACAAGACGGAACTATGCTTCAATTGGTCTACGAGAGGAAGTAGGGATTGACTGTTCTGATTTTGACTCGACAGGCTCTGGCATAGAAACAGACGAGTATGTGTCTCAAGGAACGCATGAGAATTTGTGGGGATGGACTTTTTTCCATACTGAGACACTGAGGGTGTGATTCAAGGATGGTATGTGTTCAAGGAGTCCGCCGCAACATCAATGACATGATCTGATTACACACGCTCTCATTGAACTCCATGAGAAGGTGGCTGCTTGAAATAACTCCGTCCAACCATGTACCAATGCTGTCTCGTGTGTATTATGCTATTGTCTCGCGCGCGAGTGCACGAAATGTCAGTCCGATGGTTTGACTCTATTCACTCTGTCTGCGTGCTTACAGAACGAGAGAGCACGCGAAGTTGTAAGGGTCAGACGGATTCTTGATCATACGGCATGAATAGGAGACACCTAGCGTGTCTTCTTAAGGAGATCTGGCACAATGGGGAGTGCGTCTTGCCTTTTCGCATGCTATCTCGTCGCTCTAGCCTGTCAGAGAGCGGGAGAATGGAGAGGCATAGACAGTAGTCTCGCCTAACAAGTCTCGTATTCAGTGTAAGCAATGCGAGGGTGGATGATTCCCATGAACAACGGACATTGAATACACAGGGCATGGGTGCATTGTATCCAGAGATCATTGTCCCTTATGCTCGATGAACACTCATCCACGGGGGATCTCCTACTAGACTGTGCTTACTATGCGGTGATTAGAAAATTGCATTACTAACATTTGCGAGGGTGTATTCAATGAATAAATACTAACAAAGGTCAATACTCAATACTGAATACTCAGAATATATCCAGAGATCACAGCTGTTTGTTTGATGAACACTCATGCTGATTGTGAGGATCTTTGACTAAATCGTGTCTAGGGACCCGTTGATTAGGAAGTTATTATCAAAATGCATGAAGGGGAAGTGAAATATAATCTCAGTGAAGGGTTATTTCTCAAGGGATTATCACGCGATATGTGTGGAAGTCTATGTTTAGGTATTTCACGGGCCCAAGCTTCCCAAAAGGTGTGGAAACGTAGCTAGAAACATTAGATGATCTCTTTTCATGGTGGGCGAAACGGCAAAGCCAAAAAAGTCAAAGTCGCCGGAAATATCTCAATTTCGCAAATTCGGTTCCTTCAAAAGGCAAAATAAACGGGATCTCTGCTGTTGAACTGACGTTTGAGTGTGGGATAAGCTCTAGTCTGAAGTTTTACTAAGCTCCAGATTGTTGTGAAAACAGCACAGCGAATTTTTCATGGTTCCGGTGGAGGAGTGATAAAGGAGAGTGGAGCAGACTACGAAATGGCATGAAAGGAAAGAAGTGTAGAGGGAAAGGTGTGGGGGACTTGCATAGAAAGGAGGGTCTACAGTATCGCATCGAGAACATTACATGACTACAGTAATCCCTACAGTAACCGAATTGCAGTATCATGGACCTCGAGCGGGCGCGCGACGAACTCATGTACGAGGTGCACAAGCTGAACTCGCCGACTGCGGAGAAGGACAAGAAGGTACGGTAGCGAGATCAGTTTGCGATTCGCTAGGTACGGTAGCACGCTCAACATCAATGAGCGCTTGCTCTTTTGGCATTACAAAACGTTCTGCACTTTGTCTTCTTTTGTGTTGCACTAAAATGCGCTTGACGCAGAACTCCGATTGTATCCAGGACTCTGAAAGGTTCCGTGTTTTTTCTTATCCGTTTCCTCATTATTCTCACGTATACAAGCTAAATGCAGCATGGGTTTTTCCATTAGACTGTGCTAGGGAGCTGACTAGTTTTTTTGCATAGGCTACGGTATTATTAACCAAAAAACCAATTAGCGTTTGCTCGTCTCTACGTCTTTGTCTAGAAAAAATAGTAAGCAAGAAAAAATAGGAAAAGAAAGGGAATGCTGCGCTGTATGTCATGGTGCGAATGCTCGGCGAGGTGTTAGTGTCTAGGGAGCTTTCGACTTCGAAGTTGGGATATTTGTAGATTCAGAAATGGAGAGCTAGTGTTTGTATGAAGTATAGTGATTTTTTTAAAAGGGAGGTTTGTGCAGGCTTTTATTGAAAAAGGCGTCCATCGGCTTCAAGGACGCTACAGTTTACCACAGTTTATTAGTCGGTGGAATATCATATGAGATGCACTCAACAAGCAATCGTGCGAAGTGCTTACCTAGTGCTGCCAAATGCGATCAAAATATTAGCAAGCCGCACTAACACCTTGATCACATCAGGAAATGCGATTGGACAGACTTCCAAGGAATGTGCTGTTGTATGTTCTCCCGACCTTTCGAAGCTAATTCGGCGTGTAGCCGACCATGGTCAAGGGAGCAATGAGTAAAAATACCGTAGACAAAAATTACGGTAAATGCCAATGAAGAAACGAATGATATTTCTAGTTGTTTGGTCGCGATGAATCACTACTTTTTTCGTCGCTCTCTGGATTCATGTTTGCATGTGCGCTACTTATGGCCTACCGTAGGCCAATTAGCCCGGAGATGACGGGAGAGTCTAGGGCTGTCGCCCCGAATCCGGACCTCCGACGTGAAGCCGAGCAAAGTTCTCGCCTGCTCTCTCAAAAGAACACGCTATCTCGCTCCTTCTGATCACGCAGGGAGCATCACGGATGAAGAGATTCTGATCACACACGTGTCAGATTTCACCAGGCTAATCAGGCGCTGTTTGTCTCATGTCGTGGCGCGATTCCCTGCATGAAAAATAGCGGATTCCGAGGACTTGGAAGCATCCGCTCTCTCGATTTGCCATGCTATCTCGCCGTCAGAGAACAGGAAGAGCGCCCATCCAGGCGTATCGAGTTACAGCGTAATCAGCTATCGTTTATCGAAAGCACTTTGTATTGGGACATACGTGTGCTTGTTTGCTTCTGTTGCCCATGGTGCTTTATTTCCGATTGGGAAGAAGCACCGTAATAAGGAATAGTAGCAACGAGCGGCTAGAGACTAGCTAAGAAGGCCTAAGTGGTGTTGGTTAGAATATTGCATTGAAATGAGGGGGCCCAATCTTCGAGATGAAGGAAGGTTGGAAGGTGGAAAGGGACGTGAGGGGAAAAAGTTGGTGTTTCACGCCAATGATCCCCACGGTCGGAAGCTATTTCGGAGATGAGAAACAGCGATTGGAAAGCGAGAAATCGCGGAATCGCAGGGGTCTGGCGACAGGCATTTTGAGTAACTGAACGCAAATTTCTAATTCTACAGTGGTTGTCGCTTGAGTTTTGGCTAATTGTAAGAGCGGATGCAATGTGATTGTTTGGTTTGATTGTTGTTATGTTAGATCTCTCTAGTTTCATCATTGCATGGGCGCGGAAAAAAAAACATGAAACACAAGAAACACTGTGCAATGAAGTGGAAGAAATGGATGAAAAGCGAGGACCGCTCACGTGGGGGGAATCAGGCAGTTTTTTTTCTTCATTTTATGAAAAACTGGACTGTAAAAATGAAGACGAAGATCCTTTTTCAAAGCATCTCATCGAATGGAGATCAGGCATACAGTATGACCAGTGGTGAGCGTTCCTTTCAGACAGAATAGGGATTTGTTCCGAATATAGGTGGGACATAAACAGAGATTTCAAACTCAAACGAGGGAAAACGAAGAGAGAGTGAGAGATGTTAGATTAAAGTAACCTAATTGTAACTTATTCGGCCTCATTTCTAGAATGCGTGGAATTGAAAAGGTAGTATATCTCAAAATAAGAAATCTTGGGTGGTAGTTTCCACGAAAGTTTGGGGCCATGCAAAATGTTTAGTAGGGTTTCTCGCCCAATGTCGCACGGAACTGACATTTACGCTTGTCATCATTTGCTTCACTAGCTGGCGACCACTACGTGGCCTTTTCTCTCAGAATGGCTTTCCATTCTCAATTCTGAGTGCCCTCTAGCCGATCAGACAGTGAAAGATACTATGTAAAATTGTGAGATGTAGACGGTTGCTCACTACGGTGACCTTTCCGAAAGGCTGGTGAAGCCTCACAAATAGGATTAAAGATAGAGGAACGATCGGGCGCACGTGTTGAAAGGATGCACAATCTGCTTAGCGGGGACTGAGACAGCGGCGGATTAGATGAAGTGGTGACCAATCACGTCAATATGGAAAAGCCGAAGACCACACGGCGTCGTCGATACAGGAACCTGCTAATATGACTCACAACTTGTCAGGAGTAAGCCGCAGCTATCGAGAAAAAGCCACGGGCGCATGTCCAGTGTGGGCAGAGCCGGCGGTCAATACCGTCGAAAGATGAGATGAATCAGAACGCGATTGAGTGTGGATTCGTTCCACGCTGGAGGGATTCGGGCTACGACAGCTAGACTATTGCTATTTACGGTTGTTGAAGTGCTACGTAACGTGGATGGAAGTCTCTCTGTCTCGAACTCTGTCTCGTTGCCGAATTTCGGAAGATGGGATCGATTGACATTATTCAATAAAAGTGCCTTCAAACACCGTTACTAGTTGCTCACCTGATCCCTCTGGAGGAAAGGCCTGATTTATAATGCAGCGAATGATTCTGGAACGGCGATCCTTCGTTGATGGTTTGGGAATCTGCTGCGTCACAACGGATTGCTCCTGCATTTCCTGGCCCCATTGAATCCAGGCTACACATTCCTCCATTCAGAGGACCGATTTAGCTGCACCTCCTAATGGGGCCACGAATTGGATTCAATTTGCTGGGTGGAGATGGCAAATTGGGAATAATTCGGTCCATTTCTTGTGCTCTATCTCAGGTCAGAGAAATGAAGAACCGCAGAGTGAGGAGGGCTCTCGTCGCTTTCCGGTGCCCAATTTAGGCCCAATTTAGGAGTGTAGGCGAGAGAAATTATTGATGGGATTTCGCTCGCCGTCGTATCATCGGATTATTCGATGTAACATGAAGCCGTTTCGAAGTCCGGAACGAATTCGAGGAATTCTGGGGATAATTGGGGTTTAGTCATCATACGCGATTGTGTAAGATCGCATCTGCCTACAGAATGTGCAGGATTTTACGAGCAATCTCTGGATTTTGAATGATATTTCACCGATGAGAGAGGCGAGGGATAGTGGAGATGCGAGAGGTCATCGTCGTTTGGTTTTCAAATCGCGTGTGCGAGATTATTGCTCAGAGGAGGTGATACTACAAGGGACCTAGGAGTCTGCGTTCCGAGCACTCTGTCGTCGATCAGAGAAAACTAGAGTGCATGTAACATGGAGAGAGTCCTGGCATGGATTGTACAAGGAGAATTCTGGATTAAAATTTTTATCAAAAAAAAACGAGGGAATCACCTGATGACACACACTTAGTGCACATAATTGCAGAGATAAGAGTTCACACTAGTTCCTGGTTGATCTTCGATGAAATATGAAACATGATACTACAACCATGTGAATTCTTCCGAATCGTCAGAAGATCGTATAAGCTGCTACTGACGTAGCAAGATCGCACTAAACATTCTAAGTATTGGTCGTCGTCTCTCCATTTCGCACACTATCTCACCTCTCTGACTGATGAGACAGTGTAGGAAATGCGGAGAGAGATTCGAACTCTAAACAAGACATACTAGAGATACACTCGTGAGCGGATAATTTTTCGTATTGTTGTTGTGTTGATTGCATCGTTGAGTGCGTCTTCCGTGATCAACGAGCATACGTGCGATATAGCATGCGAATTTGAGGGGCAATCAGAAGAAATGGGGGATTGCTATGACGTAGAACAGCTAAGCTCCAACCATTCTATGAGAAATGTACAAAGTTTCGGAAATATTTGTAGTTTTGAGGGAACCAGGAGTTGCAGTATTTTCGGTGCGTCTCAGTAGAATTTGAGTCTCACAGGCTCTTGAAAATGTACTCGCACTGGTGAACTCCAATGGTAACGGCATTGCGAGGGAAAAAATAATATTTAAAATGTTTGCAGTCGCTGCTCATGCTGTTCAAGGACGTGCACGACCTGGTGCTCCTGCTGTGGAAGGAGATTAGCGTGGTACGGTAGACTGATCGATATATGGCTGTTTTGGGGGTTACGGTGGACAGATTTAGAAAGGATATTGTTGTTATTGTAGACGAATCGAGAAGAGACTATTTTGGGGATTATTGTAGATCTATCGAGAAGTGATTGTACTGGGGATTACGGTAATCCGATCGAAAAGTGACTGTTTTCAGCCAGAAAACATGGCACGTAGCCTGAGATTACGGTAATCTGATCGAGAATTGACTGTCTGCGTAGCCTGTTGACCGTGACTGGTCGATAGGATTGACTGGTCACTTTGGTTAATCGACCAGCCATCACGGCTTCAGATTAGAGTAAGTCAATCGAAAACCTTACTGGTAAGCTGATGGGCTTACCATGATCCTAACCTACGTAGGTTCCCTACGTTTGGTTGGTCGAGAACTTAATTTTTCGGTTGAACTATCGATAATTTACTTTTTACCGTAACCCTGGAATTACAGATCCTCAAGCGCTGCCTGACGATGACGCAAGACGCGGAGAGGAAGGAGGGTCCGACCACGCTCGTGTCCGTGCTGAGGATCATTGAGAGGGAGCAGAGGTACGGTAGTGGTGTGCTAAGTGCAGATAAGGCGGCAACGATTACAATTTAGTGAAAATTTTGATTTTTTGCATAGTGGTGCCTATGGTCGACGTTTCCCAAACAGGTACAGTAGTCGAGGAAGTGGCTCAAGTTCAGGAACACTACGCCTTGTGGTTGATCAAGCTAGTGTAGGGTTTCGAGCAACGTAGGGCTACCGTAGTTGCGAGTGTATTCAAAAGTGCTGAGTTGTGTCCGATGTCGGCTCTCCTTTTTCTGCTCTGTATGTTTGTGGTGGGATTAGCGAGATAGTGCGGGGATTGAGGAGAGCGCACATCGGCCCGGGGATTCTACGCACCATGTTTACTGCTAGTCCAGTGTCAAGAATATCGATGTCACATGCACACACACACAAGGACTAATCTTTATCCGGAATCTTTATCCGGGATGGAAAAAGCGGCGACGGCAGGGCTTCGGCAGTCATGGGACAGGGATGGGATGACACTAAGATCCTAGCGGTCTCTCGCTTTCGCGTGCTCTCTCACCTGCTCTGACCGAGGAAGAGTGGGGAGGGCAGAGAGCACTAAGCTAATCATAGGTGTCAACCAGCCATCAGGACTTCAATCAGGGATTTGGCGTCTAGGGCTCTCTCAGTAGCATGCGATCTCTAGCCGGGTAGATCAAGCGAGAGAGTATGGAGAATTGAGAGAGTCGTGCGATGGATGAGGGTATTTCCTGCTTGTGTGCTGGATCTAGGCGAAAAATGAAGCCGCAGACCAGGAGTAAATGAGATTGCAAGATGTGACACCAAAACATGAGGATTGTAGGGGATTCGGTGAGTATTATGAGTGTGATGTGTTTGGTAGGGGTCGAGAATTGGAATTAGAGACAGAGCCGTACTGGGATTGAATGGCATGAGATTGTAGAGAGTTGAGGCTAGCCTGAAACGTGCATATCGCAACCAGAATTTGATGTGAAACCACGAACGGTTTTCTGATATCACAGGATTAGTCATACTTGTAGTAGCACGAGGGCTTCACCTGGTCGGGATTTGGGGGCTGCGGTCAGTTGCAAGCGAGGGAGATTGAGCAGCCCCTGCGACAGGGAAGCGATTATCAAAGATGGACCAGGAAAAACAAGCGGGTTATCTCGTTTTGGGAACCTGAGCGGATTTGAGGTAGAAATGGAGCAGAATCGAAGAATAGTCCCTTGGACAAAACCTGGGGGTTGAGTACCCAATTCGGGGTTGAATTCGGGTTACGGTAATCAATGGTTGTGGAGTACGGTAATCGATTGATTGCAGGATCGATCAGTACTACCAGGACCGGCAGATCCCGATGAACAAGTTCATGCCGCCGAGCAGGCCGAGGAAGTGAGGATTTTGATTTTGTTTGTTTTAAACTGGGAAACTCGTAGCGAACGTATTGAACAAACATGATGTTACTTGTAGCATCGCTGAAACACGCACTCACTTGTAGGAAATATGTGAGTGAAGTTCCTCTGATATTTTGGAATTAGGTGAGGTTGTTGTCTAGAAAGAGCACCCGATGAACAAGTTCATGGCGCCGAGCAGACCGAGGAAGTGAGGGATGCATTTTCTTTCAATCGTCTGATTCACATAGAACGTATTCTACAAGTGCACTGTTTCCAAATGGTAACGCTGAAACCCGCATTCAGTTGGGAATAATACATTTTGAATTTTAAACTGGCAGGATGAGTACTATACTAACATCCTGTGTGCGCCCTTTGCTTGAAAAGGTGAAGCTGAAACAAGTGTACCCGTGGAGATAGGTCTCGATGCGTGGCGATTCAGGTTGGAAAGTGAGATACTTTAGTCTTTTTGCAAAGTATTAGTCCGAGCCATTGTGCTGCGGTGTTGGAATCGGATGAAAAGGCAGCGCTGAAACACAGGATTGCATGTAAGGGCAAGGTGATGGCACATCTTTGCTTTTCACTGCTTGTCTGAAGAGAATCGTATTCAACGATAAGAACTGTTAAAGTGACTGGCCTGAAACACACGTTCACATGTTCAAAATTCCTGAATTATCGTCGTCCTAAAATTTATGCATTTATTGATTCTTTGCAGCTGGAAGGAGGCGGCGCTAGCCATCATCTCCAGCTCCGTCAAGGAGCGCGTGATCGATTCGCAGATCGAGGACAATCGGGCGGTGGAGAAGGCGTGGCTTGCGAGGTACTGTAGGAGGGGTACGGTAGCCGAGTTACGGTAGGAACGGGAGGGATACGGTAGATCGAAGATAACAGGGCGGTGGAGAAGGCGTGGTTGGCAAGGTACGATAGGGGAGACGGTAGTTGGTGAAAGATACGGTAAATCGATGACAATCGGGAGGTCGAGAAGGCGTGGTTGGCGAGGTACGGTAGAGGATACGGTAGATCAATCAGGGATACGATTAAAATTAATGTGGTAGGTCAAGGTACGGTAGAAGTACTGTTGGGATACCGTAGACAGAAAAAATCGACACGGCTAAAGGAACCTGCATGAAAGTGCCTATTTTGGAATTGCAATGGTAGTGTGGGAGATGTTTCAGAAGATTTATGTAGCTGATGGTGGTCGTTGAATGTCGATTTTGAAGGAGTTCCCTGATCAGAAACATTAAAAAAATATTCTCGATCTCTCTACTGTCGGACCGGCGAGAGAGTGTGGGAAATGAGGAGAGTGTCTGGCATTTTTGATTGAATCCCTATTGCAGATCGCTCGAGTGCACGCGCATCCACGTCGTGAGCGATCTACTGATGGCGAGGAACCTGAGTGCGACCTGCTTCCCGCCCGATTATCAGGTAATGCTGCTCATTAGAGGAGTATCAGGAACCTAAAAAAGGTAAGGGTCGAAAACTTGTAAGGGTTGAACAACATAACCTGTACAAACGCGTCTATTTATGCGCGACCATTGTGGGAATACAGTAGTCATGTAGGTATCATTAGCAGCGTCTGGGTTGATAGAGTAGGGCGGAGTTGAGAGTGCATGCGCATCCACGTCGTGAGTGATCTGCTGATGGCAAGGAATCTGAGCGCAACGTGCTTCCCGCCCGATTATCAGGTATTTCATTGCATGTGGGGGGGGGAGGTTTGGGAAAGATTTGTCATTTTTAAAATCAGAAGCTGGGGGAAGCTCTATTGAAGAACGGACTGGTAGACATTCTTGTAGAGCGCGTGGGGCTAGGAATAACCTAGGCAGTCGAACTTGTATGGATTGGGGGCGGTTCATTTTGCTGATGGCCAGGAACCTGACAATGAGTGCGACATGCTTTCCGCCCGATTATCAGGTAATGTTATCTATTTTGTGCCTCGTTAAATTATGAGGGGGGGGGGGGTGGCTAGAGCAAACTCAGATCCGAGACGGTCATAATTGCCGTTATGATGTTATTAGGCGACTATCATTGAGAGATTAGGTGTAAAATAGGAAAAAAAAGTGTACGAAACCTGTAAATGCGGCGCTAGTGGGGAGCACGCGGTTAGTTATACGAGGTACGCACTGCATACGATGGTAGGGATAGAACACTCGCTAGGAACGCCTAGTGACCTGCTGATGGTGAGGAATATGAGTGCTTCCCGCCCGATTATCAGGTTAGTTGTGTTGCTGGTTTGCGAGATATGTTAGTTTTGATTGTTCTCCTATTGAAGAACGTACTGGTAGGAATCCTTGTAGAGCGCGTGGGGCACGAAATGACCTAGGCAGTTAGCCATGAATGTATTGGGGGCTGTTGATTGTGGTTACGGCAAGGAACGTGAGTGCGACCTGCATTCAGCCTGACTAGCAGCAGCCGTTTGGACTGAATTTTGTTCGGAATAAAGTTTTGGAGCTGATGCGAGTCATCTCATTGTAGGACATACTTATATTAGGTTGATGTAGTGCGGTGGTGTCAGTGAACTGCCTTTAAGCGGAATTAGAAATGCGTTTGTCGTCATTTTTTTAAACTAGTGGGCAGAGGACGTTCTGTTGCCGGATTTCTCTTGTTGAAATTCATGACGGTGAAGCCAGAAGATATCTTACGAGTGTGGCTGCGAAGTTTGGGGGATTTTACCTTCTGAAATGCCCAAGCATTGCTCATCGAACTGTTAAACGATAGTTGTAGGATCACTGAAACGCAACGATCGCTGTTTTATAACAAAATAGTTTGATTGGTATTTATACAATATACAATAATAAAATAAAAAGATAAATAAATTACAAAAGTAAAATTCGCAGATGTACGACCGCTTCGTCTTCATGTACCACGAGGCGGTGCAGCAGAAGCTGCGGTGGGTTGTTTTTGTTATTGTTATTGTTGTTTTCGATCTTGTTGTTTTTGTTATTGTGAAAAATTCACTCTTGCTAGGTACAAGTTCCCAAACTAGGTTTCATGGGTGCGATATTACATCCAGCGTGGTGTCATGTGTAATTTGAAGAGGAAAGACAATGTATTGCAAATTCATATTGGCCAATTAGGCCAATTGATTATTAGCGTATTATATATATATATATATATATATATATATATATATATATATATATATATATATATATATATATATATTTATGCGAGTTCACGAGAAGAAACGCTGTACAATAGGAAATATTATTAAGTTCAATGATGCGTCGTAGAATAGCAGGTAATGAGCGGATGTGGGGTCACTCAGGGATACTGGTCAATATTCCGGATTTAACTACTAGCCCTGCCGCTCTGGGGAAGAAACTGTGGTGTCTGTAGTTGGAGGGAGAGACGCTGTTTGTGAAGTTGATGCCGTTTCGAGTAAAGTAGTAACAAAAGTGGTGTGGTTTTCGTTTCGAGATTTTGTATCTGCCTCTCAGGAGCTTAATTGCTGACTTCAGGTCTATTTCCTCTCTGCGCTTTTCTAAGGAAGTAATGCCTAGTTTGGTGTTTCTAGCTGTGGTTCTAGGCATGGTTTGCCATGTTGCTTTGTAGCATCGCATGAATAATCTCCGGGTGAAATAATTTTGGAGTTTTTCTAGAATTTTCTTGTCGCGTGGGAGGTATGGATTGAAAACCATACTTGCGCTTTCTAGAATGGGTCTAATGTAAATGGTGAAGGCTTTTAGGAGTATTTCTAAGTTGTGAGTTCTGAGCGCCCTAAGTATAGTGTGGCATGCAGCTTTGCCTTTCATGGTGTTTTGAAAAGATAAGGGACTTTTCTATAATAAAACCAAGGTCCTTGACTTCTAATTTTTGCTCAAGTTTAGCGGTGCCTATAGTGTATTCTCTTTTAGGGTTGGTTCTACCTAAGTGCAGGGAGTTTTATTTGTGTGCTGCGAGAGGAAGCTGCCACTCTTCAGATCAGCTTGCTATTGTTTCAATTGCACTTTGTAAGGGGGCACAGTCGTCTCCTTTTCTAAAAGCGCGATATATTTTTATGTCATCTGCGTACATTCGCGCAATGACTCCGTTGTTCTGTACTAGTGATGGGATTTCGCTGGTGTAAATGAGAAACAGGAGTGGTCCAAGTACAGATCCTTGTTGAACACCACTGGTAACGGCAAGGAAAGTGGAAAGGTTTTCGCGCACTCTAACTTGGAAAGTTCTGCCAGCCAAGTAGCTAGCTATCCATCTGTTTGTTTTTGCTGAGAGGCCTATCGTTTCAAGTTTGTGTTGCAGTTTTGGGTGGAAAACTCGGTCGAAAGCTTTCGCGAAGTCAAAGTTAATGACGTCTACTGGTTTTCCCTCGCTAACGGACGTAGTCCAATGCTCAAGAGCGTCTAGCATTTGGAGTTATATTGTTAGTTCAACTAGTAGGCATTTCATCTTACGATCTAAATAATGTCATTTCCAGTCAACTCATCGAGGACGATCGACAGGGAGGCCTGCAGAAGGCGGAGATCGTGCAGTTGTTGAAGTGGATCAAGGAGTACACGTGAGTGGATTGATAAGATGAGCGTACGGTAGAAAAGGCCCTAGGGAATGCGATAAGGTGTTGAAGAGATAAGCATTTTTTACACTTGCGACTGACTGGTATTGCTGCTGTCATGATACTGATAGTTTTGAGAGCACTGTGAAACACGGACAAATAGAGTGACGGAAAAGATACTGGAACGTGGTTGAATGATTTGTAATCGTGATAATCATGGAATTGATTGTTAATTCGGCCCAATTGTAGCAACGACAAGCTGCTCGGCGACCGGAGGCTGAACCTGAGCCCGATGGTGAGAATGATTTGTTTTTTGGAGGCGAAGATCACATCTTTGTTCTCCGGTATTGTTATTGACTGAAACAGCTTGTCAACCGCGCAATTTGAGCCCCTTTGGTCAGATATCCGCAGAGATGACATCGATCATTGCTGTGTAGGCGACGTGATTGTTTTGACTTTGAAATAGCTAACCATTTGAGTGCGAGGGTAAGAATTGCTTGTTATTTTAATGAAGTGCAACGATGGAATCGTCATTGAATGATCCATTAGCTATTAATTTATGGCTGAAACACTTAGCCGACTTTGCTTGAACTCGACCACGATGGTGAGATTGTTGTTTGTAATTTCCACGGCAGAAATGGCCAAACCGCAATTGAATGTATCTTCAGCTATTGAATTGCGGCTGAAACGCGTAGTCCACAGATGCTGTGAATGCCCGAATGTGCGATGGTTTTTTTAAAATGGATGTTGTGGAAAAATCACTTCCAAGCAGTAGTCACTTTGCTTTGAATTACGACTGAAACACATAGCTCACTGGGCCCGAATTGTGAAAGTGAGCGCGAGAGTGAAATATTTGTGCGTAATTGCGCGGATGGTCAAGCAGAGATCGTTGTTGACGGATGACGATCGATAAGTGCAAACTCACTGTCAGTGGATGTATGGGCTGTATCAGCGACTAACTCAACCCTGCTATCATGAAATGATATTGAAGCACGAACCGCGCTCTAATTTAAAAAAAATTGTTCTACTAAACTTGTGAATTAATAATTATATAAATATTATTCCAATCGCAGGACATCGTGGCGGAGTACCCGCTGCTGCCGCAGCCGGTGATGGTGCAGATGCAGGAACAGTGAGTTGATTTTAATTTTTTTTTAAATACTGCAAGTAGCAGATGGATCAGTGTTTACTGTAAGCAAGGGTAATGAGGAAGCTGTGAAACACAGACGTGTTCGTTGTGCTTTTGCGATTGAGCAAAAGTGAAAGTTAGTGGGCACCCGTTGCCACAGCCGGTGATGGTGCAGATGCAGGAACAGTGAGTTGATTTGATTGCATTCTAGAAGTGCCGGGTTGATAGAGTTTTCGAAAATCAAAGTTTGTGAAACCGTCAAGTGGGAAATATTGGAATGGGCTGTGCGAATGAGCTTAATAGAAGATGTGAAACGCTAACATTCCTACATTTAAAATCAATAGAGTTAGTGCCTGCTTCAGTGTTAGTAAGCTAGTACCCACTGCTGCCGCAGCCGGTGATGGTGCTGATGCAGGGATTGATGAATTTCAATTAAAATGAGATGGTATGTTCCGTTCGGATCAGGACAGACTAATGGGTCTAGTATAAGAACTGAAACATAAAAAAGTGTTACGATAGAATTCAAAAAGTCAAGTTCGCAATGTCAGAATTGGACCATACGAATGACCGAAGTAGAAACAGTGAGAAGCAAACATCAGATAACTTTTTTTTTCACATCAGATTCCTCGAGCAGACGTGCGCGGACATGAAGAAGTGGCTGGCGAACACGCTCGAGCTGGAGAAGGATGTGGGTTGATCTTTGATCTTTGGTCTTTGGTCTTTAATCTTTGGACGCAAATCTTCTGTAACAATTCTGATGGTGTGTGCAGAACTTCTGCTGTTTCATGCATTCTTTTCAATGCAGCATCGACTGCGTTATTTAATCACGCCTGCGAATAATCTTTATTGTTAGTAAAGATACAGATACAGATTTATCCTGACATCAGTCAATGGGCCTGCAGTACGCAACTTTAGGGAGGGGGTTGGGATCTTCGTACTCAAAGTGTCGCTAGGTCAAGGGATGGAATCTTCTTACATTTATCTTCTCAATTGATAGTCGCACTTGGTCGAGATCGTTTGAGGCGTGAAGTAGATCATCCAGCCGTCGAAATCCATACTTAGCGTATTTTAGAGCAAACTCACGAAGCAGGCTTCTTGAATGGGGGCTTTCTTAACAGTAGATCACTTGAGACGATGGAGATCCGTCTTGGGTCCTCCTCTTGTAGTTACCAAGTGGGCGGTACTCATCCGGTTGCCCAAGCTGACGGACGAGGATTCTCCAGACTGGGGGTGGAAGAGAGCGGGGGTGAGAGTCGACCGTCCGTCACGAGCGCGAGAATGGAGAATTGTGGAATTATTGTTAGTGGAAGCTCCTAAATCTTGCTTTCCAGGAATGGTACAAGGACGTGGAGCCGAATGAGGATGGCGACAAGAAGTTCTACACGGATCTTCCATCGATTATTTTCGGCATGCTCGAGGATACGGTAAGATTATTGATTGATTGATTTAATTGATTTAGGGCGCAGAAAAAAGCTCCCCGCCCCCGCCGGAGTCTTCACGTTACTCGAGGATACGGTAAGTTCTTGATTCATAGGAGAGGATACGGTAGGTATTGATTTATTGGGAATCAGGGCCAGGGACAGTATAAAGAGTGCTACTACACGGATCTCCCGTTCTCCATCTTCAGGAGGCTCGAAGATTGGGTATGTTAGTAAGTTTTTTTAGGTGAATCGAGGAATGAAGTTTTGCTTGGAGTGTTGATTCAACAACCATTGGAACTTGCATCTCATGGTGACTATATGAGTGATTTCGGGGATTCCTTACGATCGTTCTTGCTGTGTGATTCGAAAACAGTCAGTTAGAGAAAGCCAGAGAGCACTCAAAACAGAGAGAGTCCAGTAGAGTTTGAAATACGGGTAATCGTCTCTCTACTTCACACACTCTCTCACCGGTCAGAGAGACCGGTGAGAGAGTGTGTGAAGTGAAGAAACGATTAACCGTATTTCGAACTATTGAAGAGGGGAAGCAGTCTAGATTCCCCTTCCCCTCATTTATTATAATTTTCTGTGAATTATTGAGTCTTGGGCGCGCAAGCCCGCATTATTATCATTATTATTATTTCCGGGCACACGTGCCGCATATTAAATCGTTCCGTTAATAATGCCTATGCCGTAGATTTCCTGTATTTAGCGGAAATGATTTTAGGCCACGAATAATCTTTTCCGCTAGTTTTTCCTATTCCGTTATTTTACTGTGTTTAGCGATTCTTCCAGAATCTTCTATTTCGAAACTCGTGGAGCCGGGCTCGCGTTTTCGTCACTTCCTTAGGTTGTCGGCGTCAAGTACTGACGTCTTTTTGCTCTGTTTTATTTGTTGCGTGTTAGTAAATAAAGTCTTTGACTATTTGACTCCTCGCACATATTT
The DNA here is from genome assembly GCA_900490845.1 of Pristionchus japonicus. Classification (NCBI taxonomy): domain Eukaryota; kingdom Metazoa; phylum Nematoda; class Chromadorea; order Rhabditida; family Neodiplogasteridae; genus Pristionchus; species Pristionchus japonicus. Next base: position 45,857 of record LS521875.1, read on the forward strand.
ACTAGGCAATTAGAGTAGGAAATTGTTTTAATTCGCGTTTCCTTCTGTTGTTCCCGCCTGGAGACCGATCCTAAGTGCTGTTCGGTCTGAAAGGGGGAAAGCAGAGGTGCCTTACTAGAATTTAACGGTTTTCCTTTTCTATCGGATCCTGTGTGAAGGTCTGACTGTGTGATCTGTGTGACTGTTAAAGGATTGGCGCCTCGCCTCGTTGTGATTTACGTCTTGGGGAAGCAGCAATCGACACTGTGTGAGGCAGATTGCGGTTCTGTTATCGATTGGTTTGCCCTGAGAGGTAGATCACGGGGAGTGCGAGCAACACCTCTTTCTTTACACTATTGAGTCCAGTCAGTTCTCGATTGCGTTTCAGCTCATGCTGGCGAAGGAGTTCTCGATGGACGTCCTGCCGCACGTGATCGACATGGCGATGCAGCAGTTCGCGCCCTTCGTCAGGGATTACAAGGGTACGGTAATTCGTATTTGAATTTCCCGCCGAAAAAATCAGGAAATTAAAATCTAGTTGATTTTTCGACAGATGAGCAAATTTTTGGGAGATAATTTCAAAACTGAAAAAAAGATTATTTCAGAAGCAGCGATCGCCTTCAAGGGCAAGCACTTCGAGGACAGGAACCGGTTCCCGAAGTTCACGAAGACCATGGTAGGGAGAGGGACGGTGGAAGAGAGAAGGGAATGGCGACTGACGTTGGTGGGTGGCTGTGGAATGAATGTTATGAGCTGCAAGATGGATAACCGCAAGAGGTTCGAAGAGCCGCAAGTGTTTGTCGAATCGGATGTTGATTTATCATAGAAGTTAAAAAGTTTGTCATACACCACGAAATATAACGTTCCGTACGCGACTAGGGAGGTTTATGAAATGGAAGAACTCGAACAATACCACCGCA
>LS521875.1:46855-58153 GCA_900490845.1 Pristionchus japonicus
ATTTTATATTTTTCTAACTTATAATGTGCTCACATACGATAGAAGCACCAGCGGAGACGAAGTAAACATAGAGTTAAACTAAATTCGCACTTTTAAACGCTGCCGCGCATTTTCTCAAAGTGAAGCCACGCCCCCTACATGAGCCGCACATATTCCAGCGTACACAGTCGTGTGTCCGGAACGTTTTATTTCTATAATACCTGGTGATTGTTGTGTTGCATGCTGATTACTTGGTGAAGACCTTCCTGCGCATTGATAATGAGAGGAGCCTCTGGTTCTTTATGAATAATTATTATGCGTGCGCTGCCTACTAATTGGCTAATGAAAGAGCATGCGGAATGAAATGTCTCATTGCGTGAATGATCGAGCAATCGGTTATTGATTTTATCGATTGAATATCAAAATTGCAGATCGCCGTCGCGAACAACATGATGTCGTGCGCGGAGCTGAGCGAGAAGTATCTAAGGCAGATCAGGCTGAGCATGGAGGAGGTACGGTAGATGATAAAATGCAGTATTACAGACTGATTTTTCAATGACTATTGTAGGTATTGAGGTGATACATCAGATTCTGTCCTGAAAAGTATCCGCAGGTTGATCATTTTATGAGACTCGGTAGAAGTTATCGGATGCGTGAAACACCATTGTTCATACCACTTTCGCTTTTTCCACTGATTGCGCTGGAATATCTCATCATTTCGTGAAATCGTCTTTGATTTATATGGGATGCGTGAAACATTTCTGCGTTTTCTATAAATTATTTTTTTAAAGTCCAATCCATGGTAATATCATTTCAAAGGAGATTGTTTGACTGTTATCGGAGGCGTGAAACGCGGATCATTCCTCAACTCTTCTTTTTCCAATCGCCGCTTTGCAGGAGAACGCAGGCGGTCGGGGCGGCGGCATGCGTCGACACGACGTCATCGAGCACATCACGAAGGTGGTCGACGCGTGGCACGGAGGGTCGACAGCGATGTGAGTTGGGCGTCTCATAATCAGGGATTATGCTCGGTATTTAGGCTCTGTAAATCTTCGAATGTGGGTTGCTTTGCGATAATTAGAAAGGAGGGGAGGGAGGAAATGGGGGAATGGCATCGAGCAAATCACAAAGGTGGTGGGAATGATTATCGGGGATTTTTAATTGTCGGCGAGCTCAGAAGTAATTGATACTGACCTTTCCGCCATTGAGATATCATGTGGCTGAAACATGTGTTCGCATAGCAAACTGTGATTCGAGGTTACCCGTAAAGGGAGAATTTTCCCTAGCTGCCTAGCAGTGGATTTTCTAAAAGCATTTGTTTTGGGTTTTTATCGTGAGTCTCAGCGGGATTGCTGAAAATATTTCTGTCACAGAGATATCCCACTACTGAAACCTACATTCTCATAGCCGTGACTCGGTTGTAGTTGGACTGTGTTTGTTACTTTCTGTGTTATCGGAAAGTATATTTCATGATTCATTTAGTCAATTAATATTAATTATTCAACTCTTTCCAGCACGGGCGTGCTGCTGGAAGAGGTGATGCTCGATCTGAACAAGCACCTGGCCGAGGTGTTCACGCGGAAGTGGTGAGCATAAATTGTTTTATGTTGTTTCACCCCGGAATCCTCACCACATCGTAGGTAGAGTCAGCCGGGCGTATTTTAAGTTTGCGTGAAACGGAAAATTTTCCTTAAAAAAAGAGAGAGCTGAACGGATTGTCAAACAATTTGTGGACATCTTGTATGACTCGTTTGAAACCGAGCTGTAATGGGTGCGAGGGATATTTTCATACTCTATTTATCTTCCAGGCTGGATGGCACAGCAGATCCGATGGGCACCATCGTACACACCCTCCGGGACTACCACGAGGATCACGTGCACCTCAAGAGCGCCATCCTGCTGTACCTGGCGCAGCAGGTGCACCGGCGGGTCGTAGGGGAGTACCTGCGGGCCATTGAGAGCAGGTGAGAGACGTTGGAACTCTAGGTTTCACGAACGAGATATGGGTGAAATTGGTTTCTAAAACCAATGCCTGCTTGGTCAATAGTTGTGAAATAAAATGAATTTATCTGGCGGTGTAAGTGCAACTACGGTGAGAGAAGGCTTCACGAATAGTTCAAAAGCGGTCTGGCGTACCGTATAGTAATGCGAGAAGTTTGAACAATCAAATTCACTAGAAGAAATTAAAAAAAAGCTGATTGATTGCAAGAGTGACTCGTTGTTTCACGTCCATCTGATAAGGGCGAGGGAGTGTCACGAGACAATACTTGAGTCATACCGAATCCACAATCAAATAAGCATTCTTCGCTCTTTTGGATGTGAGGCGCGTTATTGTCGGATTCAGTTTCGGTTTCACAAGTAGTAGATGAGCCCTATTTATGTTCAGGATCCAGTTCGACGTGTATCGGCTTGGTCCAACTAAGATTTCAGAGCTTATGAAAGAAACAGTGTTATGGTTTCACGCGCTGTGTATTAGTCATAGCCAATGTTTCAAATCAATCGGACCAACTCCTTTCTTTTCAGACGTCTAACCTTCGCGCACATCTCAGAGCGACAGAAGGCCGCAGAGCTCTTGAAGGATAATGCAGAGGTGAGGGCTGACTCTCCTCAGATTGCAGTGCAGAGAGTGCAGAGAGAGGGAGGGCTGTGAATGCTGGGAATAGATGAGGTGGAACTAGAATGGATGTGAATATAGTGGCGGATTGTTTCCTATTTTTGGGTTTCTACTAATTACTAATCCCTTGCAGGGCATCGACTTCACCTTCTCGCACTACGTCCCGAAGGAGGAGCAAGCGCAGGTTTGATAACTTGGCATTTTCGAAATTCAGAAATTGTATTTCGCCTCGGGTTTCATAGGTCTATGAAAGATGCGATTGAGGTTCGTAAACGATCGGTTGTAGGATTGAAATTTAAAATCCAAAACTTTTTGCCTTTTGCGCATTGATTGTGACTTGGGATAGAATCCTGTGAATTGAAAACAACACCTTCTCGCACTACGACCCAAAGGAGGAGCAGGCGCAGGTGGGGGAGATTTATTATTATTACATTTCGAAAATGTGTTTTTGATTAATGTTTCATGGGTATATTAATGCTGAAGAGCACTGTGAAACACGATCGTCCGTAGAAATACTCTTCCAATAAAATCTAAAACGGTGCCTTTCCCTTACGTCCTAATTTTGAGAGGATTGATTTCTCTCGTAAATAGAAAACAGCTCCTCTTCGCACTACGTGCCGAAGAAGGAGCAGGCGCTGGTGGAGGTTTCTTTTTTTAACCGAAATTATGAAATATCGTGTTTCGTGTCCCAATTATTTTTGGTTTCGCCTGTGCTTCAAAGTCGGGTATCATCTCCGTGAACGATCGCTTGCCATCTTTATCAAAAATCAACTATGCATTAGAATAATATTTAAAATCATTCAACTCGTTGTTTCTGGGTTGCATCGCGGCGTCGTAAACCTAGACTGGCTCGTGTGATAGTTCGTTCTCCTTGTATGAGTTGACAACATTAATTTTTCCAGATCGCATTTTAAATCCGTTTTCAAATATAGGTGGCCTAGCAAGTTCTACTGTGCATTTTAATGCAAAGTAGAACTTGCTAGGCCCACTATATTTGAAAACGGATTTACGGTCTCTTAAAAGAGACCGTAAAGAGAGAACGCCCCTTAAGATAATAATATCTCGCGATTAACTCATAATTTTCCAGTTCACACCCCTGCAGACGATCCTCATCTCGGTGGCGGACGTGCTCGCGCTCTCGGACAAGTCGCTGATCGAGCTGGAGGTCAGTACGTGAGAATCGACGCGACGCGTCGTGGTTATTTCCAGATGGCCAACTTCGCCCGCCGCTTGCCGAACTGTTAGCATTGGCGTTTCCCGTTATCTTTAAAATTGGTTGAACGCAAAGTCAATTGATAGATTACGATCATCTGAAATAGAATATTATATCAATTTACGGATATCCACCACTGTTGAGCGTATCCTTCTGTAAGTTTCAGACAGCCAACTTCGCACGTCGCTTCCCGAACTGCCTGTTTGATTGGTGTTTCAACTTGCACATTAGATTTGTTGAGCGTGATGCTAGGCAATAGCATAGGCCAACTAATCTTGAGACAAGCAACCAATAGTCATTCATCGATATACAGTACTCGACCATTCATCGATATACAGTACTCGACTATCGATATACAGTACTCGACTTAGTCATTCATCGATATACAGTACTCGACTACCGTACATCTACCGTAACCTCCACCACCGATTGCAGACGGCCAACTTCGCGCGTCGCTTCCCGAACTGCCCGGTGGACGTGCTGGCGGCACTGCTGCTGTGCAGGGAGGATGTGGGCAGGGCGGAGGCGAAGTGAGATTTCATAATTCATTTGAAACACCGATATCGGGGTCCCACTGCCACACGCTCTTTCGAAATGTGCACGAATCACTTAACGGGTTTAGCTTCTCCCGAAATTTGAATACTTGGGTTATGAATCGGTGGGGTTTACTAGCACTAGAGAAACTGTCCGGTGGACGTGCTGGCGGCGCTGCTGTTGTGCAGGGAGGACGTTGGAAGAGCGGAGGCGAAGTATGATCTTTGAAGCCTCCTTGAAACATCAGTCTATGGAGCGGGAATAGTGGGGGGAGATGCAGGCGAGATAGGCATGTTTAAAAATGTGATATGTGCAGAAAAGATGTTGAAAAGGCGGAAGCGAAGTGGGTTATTATAGTATTCGGGCTGCTCTCAAGATAATATTACCGAAATGCGCGAACGCACACCAAGTCAGAAGGGGGAAAAAGACCAATTTGCGTGGCCCTCGAGTTTTTAACTCTAATCTCTCCTCTCACTTTCTCCATTCTCACCCCTCTCAATCGGTTCACGAAAAATGTCACGTATTCCACTCATTCATTCCTCATTTGCGCCCTCTTTGAGTCGGCGTCTCTTCAAATTACACACTCTCTCGTCGCCGAGAGTAATTGAATCAAATCCAATTATGTAAAATGTGATATTTTTCACATTTAGAAACGCACTATGACTCTGAAATACAACAATAGAATACAAATTCAGTGTCAGGGAAAATCAGAGTGTCGATTTTCGACCTTTTTCAGTCAATGCATGAAGAAATGCGTGAAAATCCATGTGAAAATGACGAAAATCGACTGTTTTGACCACTCTAGTAGTGTTGTTCGCTCGAGCGTTATTCGCGAGCGCTCGTCGCTCGAGTCGCTCGTGTTTTACATATTAATTTGATGTTATTTTCCTTCATTCTCCCCCATTCCCTCCCCTCGAAGAGCGCTCGAGCAGTTTCCCTCATTCGCTCGCAAGCGGCGAGCGCTCGCGAGCGATTATTCAAAATCGCTCGCGAGCGCGCGGCGTTCGCGAGCGAAATGAGATAGACCGCTCGCGAGCGACGAGCGCTCGGAATAACTACACTACACTCTAGCCCCTAACCTGAAGCCAGGGATAAAGATATCGACATGCGGTTTGTGCACAGCGCTTCTAAAACCCTTTCCGCAAAATCTGACCGCGGCCGATTTTTGATTTTCGATCCCATTCATTTGCGGCATGAGCAAACGTGCGCGAAACCATGTCAAAATGACGAAAATCTACTGTTTAGACCACTCTAGCCCCTAACCTGAAGCCAGGGATAAAGATATCGACATGCGGTTTGTGCGCAGCGCTTCTAAAACCCTTTCCGCAAAATCTGACCGCGGCTGATTTTTGATTTTCGATCCCATTCATTAGCGGCATGAGTAAACGTGCGCGAAACCCCCGTAATTCCTCTCATTCTACACCGCTCCGCTCTCTCGCGCGGCGCAGAATAACTCAGCGGAGAGGGCCACGCAAATTGATCTTTCTCCCCCCTCTGACTTGGTGTGCGAACGTATTCTATCATAGAATGCGCAGATAGCGCGGGTCTTGTTGTACCAGCAGTTAGAATCGAAGGCGAAGTGTTGTAACATTTTTTTGTTAGTTGCAAAACTCGAAGTAGAATTATCGGACAATATTGACGTCCTCTTTCGAAGTATGCGCAAACGCGAATTCCTCGGGTATTCTTTTTCCGGAAGATGTAGGTCTTCGAGGTTCTTAGTGACCAAACGATCGGTGTTTCACGCTGACTATTAGAATGGCTGAGCGCGCTACCTAACAATACTGCTGGTCTGCCGCTCTCAATATTATCTATTCTCCCAAGGATATAGTTTCCAGGAACAGTGATGAATCGATATTGTTTACAGGGAGAAGGCTGAGTCCTGCCTCTCGCACACGGCACATCACCCGCGCGATGCAGCCTTCGGAGAGCTATTCGAGTCGGCGAGAGCGGATGCGCCCAGTTGGATGATGGCTGCGGGTACGGTATCATTGATTGGGATACGGTATCATGGGGTACGGTAGAAAGGGTAGGATTGATTCGTTAGGGTACGGTAGCAAAGGAGAGCTGTTCGAGTGACTGCGGGTACGGTAGAATGGGGAAGTTTGAAGGATACTGTAAGGTGGTAGTATTTCAAATTGTACCTTCGAAGAATGTTTCGATGACCAAACTTCGTGTTACATCTAAGTTTCAGAGGCTGTTCAAATCTAGAAAGTACTGCTGGAAGTAGTCGTACATCGACATATGATTCCAACAAAATATTAATTCCAGGCAACACGCGAGTGGCGGACGTACACGCTGCCACGTCCAAGCTGGCGGGCATGTTCAAGCGAGGTGTCGGCGACGGATGAGAAACGTCGCCCGTCGATTACCGTACCCCCACACTACCTCACCCGATCACCAACTGATTCTATTTTTGCTTTCACTTGCTCAGTTTACTTACAACCCCTTCTCAATAGCAATAATTAATTTAGAAGGTGCTTCAAACTGTATTAGATTCTAGACGATCAACGATAATGTACATGCTCAGTCCTTAGATTTATGTAATATAGTGTATAAGTTATGGAATTATCGAAGTGTTATTCTCACGAGCTTTCCTTGAATGCGCTTCCGTTGTGATTGCTTCCGTGTCTCTATGCTATCGTTTCATTGCCGAAGATAAACTCATCGAATAATGAAATCTTTGTGAAGAGAGCTATCGGAGTTCAGACAGTCTCAACAGTATCTGGTCTGTATCGATGTGTTCATGATGATATGAGAGCGAGAATGTAGCTAGTTATGGGAGCGTGGTGTAGGCGCGAAGCGAGTAGTGTGCAATAACTTGCAATACCGATGTCGTTATTAGCGATGACGCAACCTGAGCGCACATTGTGCAATCGGCGACGTTAGAGAGTAGTGAGGGTTAGACAGAAAGAGTGCACTATGAGAAAAGTCTTGTAGTTATGTATCTATTAGGACGTTCAGGATGAGATATTGAGAATAACTTGGTGAGAATCTGAACAAACATAGTCAATTACGGCGATGCAATAATCAATGGGGCCACGATCGAAGCACTTTGGTCGAGGAAATCATTCTTCGTCGTATTTCTTGTTTTTGAAGTTGACGTTGAGTCGCTTCGGCGGTGCACGGGCTCTCGTAGATCTTCTCGGGGCGATGTCATCGTCGACGTCTCCAGCTGGCGCATCGATCGAATTCGTCTCCACTGCCGTAGTCGCATCCATCTCGAGATCGCCTTCAGGCTCATTCACGGCAACCTCTTGGTTGGTCTCATCAGCAATTGGATCAGGGATCACTGGTTCATCAACATACTCAATCTCTTGATCAAATTGCAATCTCTGCCTCAGTTGATTGGCATGAACCCTCACTGTGCGATCCTCCAACTGCACTTCATACATGGTCTTTCCAATACGGCCATTCACAGTTCCCATGGTCCATTTTCTTCCATTTGGAGCCACGAACATATCATACAGCACTCGATCGCCGATCTTGAAGGATCGCGCCTTCGTACCGTGCTTCTTATCGAATTGATCTTTCATTCCTTCAATTCGACCATCTCTCATGTCACTTACATTGATCGGTACCATCAGATCAATCTCAGAACGGATATTCCTTCCAAACATCAACTCACTAGGAGTTTTTCCATCACACTGGGGATTGGGAGTCCTTCTGTAGTTGTACAGGAACAATTGTAGAGCCTCCTCGAGGCATCTTTCTCCCTTTTGCTTCAGGAGACTTCTTTTCACAGAGTCTACGAATCTCTCGGCTTGCCCGTTACTCTGAGGATGATAAGTCGGAGTATTCACATGTGAAATTCCTCTTGTTCGACAATATCGATTGAATGCATCAGAATTGAACTGCGGTCCATTATCAGTCACAATCGTTCTCGGCAGGCCATTCCTCGCAATGGATTCATTCAGAATCCGAATGGTCGTACCTGCCGTTGTAGACGAGGTCGACACAATCTCTGGCCATTTGGTGAGCGAATCCACCATCACCAACAGATTCTTTCCATCCACCGGTCCACAGTAATCAAGATGGATTCTTTCCCAAGGTTCCGTCGCTTTTGGCCATGGCTCGAGCGGCACCTTGGTCGGTCTCTTGAGTGCCTGTGCACACTGATCACATGAGAGCACCACTCTCTCGATGTCCTTATCCATTCGGAACCAGTAGCAAGCCTGTCTGGCCATCGACTTCATCCTCACAATTCCAGGATGCCCCGAATGGAGCATTCTCAATATTTCCTCCTTAACAGCCTGAGGGACAACTACTCTGTTTCCCAGCATCAGACAGTCTTCAACAACTGTCAACTCATTTCTCATCAGGAAAAACGGTTTCAGGAGCAAAGAATCTCGATCATTCCTGATTTTCTTTTCATCAGGCCATCTTGTGAGGTGGAAATTTCTCACTCGAGACAGGAGAGGATCTTTCGAAAGAGCCACCCTGATATCATCAGCCGTCACCGGCAACTTCTCGATACTCGATCTTATCATTCTCACAACGATAGTCTCTGCTTCTTCGAGCACATTCTCTTCATCTCGATCATCTCTGGAGTCTGCAATCAATCTGGACAGTGCATCAGCATATGCGAAACTGTCTGTATTGATGTACTCCATCGAGAAATTGTATCCCAACAGGATAGTCGCCCAATGAAACAGTCTCCTCGCTGTATGCACGGGAATTCCAGCTTTCGATCCGAAAATCGATAACAGAGGCTTATGATCAGTCTGCATTACGAATCTCCTTCCGAATACATATCGATGGAACTTGGTCACTCCGAAAATCAGAGCGAGACCTTCCTTCTCAATTTGCGAATACTTGATCTCAGCATCCTTGAGGGATCGTGATGCATGTGCAATCGGCATGAGTCTTCCATTGACTCGATGTGCTATCACGGCTCCGATACCCTTCTCACTTGCATCAGCAGCCAGTACCAGTTCTTTCTGAGGATCGTAGTGTACCAGATTGAGGTCTGATGCCAGAATCGACTTGATCTCTTTGAATGATCTCTCACATTTGTCAGACCATTCCCACTCAACATCATCCTTCAGTAGGAAATCAAGGGGAGCTCTGATCTTGTGCATTCCTTCGATGAATGGTCCATAATAGGACACCATTCCCAAGAAACTCCTCAATGATCCTTGATCCTGGGGCTGTGGCATTCCTCTGACAGCCTTCACTTTCGCGGGATCGGGTCGTCTTCCCGCCTGATCGATAATGAATCCGAGATACTTTATCTTGCTCATTCCGAATGAGCACTTCTCAGGACGGATCCTGAATCCGTAATCCTTGATTCGATCGAGGACTTTCTTCAGATTCTTGTCATGAATCTCCTTGGTCTTTCCGCCAATAACGATGTCGTCCAGATACGCTTGGGAATTCTCACATCCAGCAAGCATCGTATCCATCGCCTTTTGGAATATTCCAGGAGCGACACTCACTCCGAATGGTAATCTCTTGAAACGGAATAGCCCTCGATGGGTACTCACACCCAACAGATCTCTACACTGTTCATCGACTGGAATCTGCAGATAAGCATCACTGAGATCGATCTGACTGAAAAGCGTACATCCTTCCAATCGTGTGAATATCTCGGATGTCAATGGCAACGGATGGTTATTCGGTTCGAGACTCGAATTCAAACCCGTTGAGAAGTCGACACAGACTCTCAATTTCCCGTTTCCCTTGGGAACCACGAGAATGGGTGCGGCCCACTCGAGATAATCCACCGCTTCGATAGCCTCGATCTCGATCAGCCTGTTAATCTCTTCATCAACCTTGGGAAGGAGTGCCAGCGGGACTTCTCGTCTCCTGCAGAAAACTGGGCTAGCGCCTTCCTTCAGACAGAATTTAGCATTCGCCTTTGCACACATTCCCAATCCTTCTTTACAGATATCACTGTATTCATTCTTAATCCAGCTCACATATGAGTCATCATTCTTTACAGCATTGACTCTGAGGTCTTTCGGAATAAGTCGGAAGAAAGTAGTGATGAAATCTCTACCCATCAGATTCTCAGATTCATCCGACGTATACACACTCCCTTGAGCGATACTTCCATTCAGTTCAAGAGTAAGATGACATTTGCCCGACAACTTGAGAGGGGAGCCATTTGCACATCTGGGGAACGCATCCTGCTCCATTCTCTGGGGTGCACCGATCTTTCTCCATGTCGAGTCAGAAATCAGAGTGAGATCAGATCCAGTGTCAACAGTCATCCTTATCACGGTTCCATTCATGACAACATCCGTCTCGAATCTCTCGAGATCTTCTGGAATGTCACCATAGACCATCTGCACTCTGGGATCTTTCTTCTTCTTCGGAATCTTGCACATAGGCGATATGTGTCCGATTTGTTGGCAGTTGAAACAACTGCTGTTCACAAAGGGACATTCCTTGTCCTTGTGATCTCTTCCGCATCGGATGCAATCGCCATCCGCTGGCTTCCTGGGATATTTCCACTTTCTCTGATTCTGACTACCAGTGATCGCATTCACTTGAAGGTCGTTCTGCTTCGAAACTGCGTGCGAATCGCTGTATACTTCCTTATACACATTCACGACATTGAGAATTGCCTCAATCGTGGGCGATTCGTTCGATCGAATTTCGTTCATTACATGGAACATCGTTGCTGTATGCCTGGGAAGATCCATTCCAGCCAGCATAACCATTGCCTTGAACTGATCAAGAGGCATATCCTTGATATTCGCCTCTTCCACTACTCTATTCACGATTCCAGAGAATTCCTTGATGTCAGCGCACTTGAGCTTTGACATCTTGAGACTGAACACGTCAAGTCTCTTCTCGAACACCGACTTCTTGTCACCAAACAAGTCCTTCATTACCGTAATCAGCTCATCGAACTTGAGCTCTGACGTCTTCTTTGGTCTGATGTGATCTACTAACTGCTGATACACCTTGTCATCCACGTGACGGAGCAGTAGTCTTCCTTTGTCACCATCAA